>JAMFTG010001378.1:32500-89843 GCA_023974075.1 Chaenocephalus aceratus | reverse complement strand
TCAGTATGTAGTGTCTCTACTTTAAAAGAGTCCCTCTCCTGCTGATGTTCAGGTGTATATCAGTATGTAGTGTCCTCTACTTTAAAGAGTCCTCTCCTGCTGATGTTCAGGTGTAATCAGTATATGTGGTGTCTCTACTTTAAAGAGTCCTCTCCTGCTGATGTTCAGGTGTATATCAGTATGTAGTGTCTCTACTTTAAGAGTCCTCTCCTGCTGATGTTCAGGTGTATATCAGTATGTAGTGTCTCTACTTTAAAGAGTCCTCTCCTGCTGACGTTCAGGTGTATATCAGTATGTAGTGTCTCTACTTAAAGAGTCCTCTCCTGCTGATGTTCAGGTGTATATCAGTATGTAGTGTCTCTACTTTAAGAGTCCTCTCCTGCTGATGTTCAGGTGTATATCAGTGTGTAGTGTCTCTACTTTAAAGAGTCCTCTCCTGCTGATGTTCAGGGTATATCGTATGTAGCGTCTCTACTTTAAAGAGTCCTCTCCTGCTGATGTTCCGGTGTATATCAGTATGTGGTGTCTCTACTTTAAAGAGTCCTCTCCTGCTGATGTTCAGGTGTATATCAGCATGTAGTGTCTCTACTTTAAAGAGTCCTCCCCTGCTGATGTTCAGGTGTATATCAGTATGTAGTGTCTCTACTTTAAAGAGTCCTCTCCTGCTGATGTTCAGGTGTATATCAGTATGTAGTGTCTCTACTTTAAAGAGTCCTCTCCTGCTGATGTTCAGGTGTATATCAGTATGTGGTGTCTCTACTTTAAAGAGTCCTCTCCTGCTGATGTTCAGGTGTATATCAGTATGTAGTGTCTCTACTTTAAAGAGTCCTCTCCTGCTGATGTTCAGGTGTATATCAGTATGTAGTGTATCTACTTTAAAGAGTCCTCTCCTGCTGATGTTCAGGTGTACATCAGTATGTAGTGTCTCTACTTTAAAGAGTCCTCTCCTGCTGATGTTCAGGTGTATATCAGTATGTAGTGTATCTACTTTAAAGAGTCCTCTCCTGCTGATGTTCAGGTGTACATCAGTATGTAGTGTCTCTACTTTAAAGAGTCCTCTCCTGCTGATGTTCAGGTGTATATCAGTGTGTAGTGTCTCTACTTTAAAGAGTCCTCTCCTGCTGATGTTCAGGTGTATATCAGTGTGTAGTGTCTCTACTTTAAAGAGTCCTCTCCTGCTGATGTTCAGGTGTATGTCAGTATGTAGTGTCTCTACTTTACCTCTTTTCACCCTCTGAAACCAGAGCTGCTCTGATTGGTTAGCTGGCCAGCTCTATTGTGATTGGTCAACCATGGTAGATATGTCCCGCCCCCTTGGCTTATCACGTACAATATGTTGGCGTGAGGGAGAGAACCACAGGGATTGTAGCCTTTGCAGACCATTGACATGCACTGAAACGTATAGGATAGTGCGCTGAAAGATTTACAAAACATGATTTATTCTACTTCTAACTTAAAAACAACCCAGGAGGAAATCACAGACCCCGATAAAGACACGAGTACAACTTTGTAAAGATCAATTGACTTTGCAAGGTGCTCTTCAGGAGATCAGAGGTGTGCGTCTCAGTTTTCTTCGGTGTCGCCGGGCAGACTCCGAGAGCCGAGACGAGCAGTCTGCAGAAACTCCCGGAGACGAGAGAACCTCCACCTTCCTGCCGTCAAAGTCGTTCACTGCGACCCGTCAAAGATACCAATACTACGAAGGGCCGAATAACCGCTAATAAAAAGTAGGATATCATTTACATTAAGTGTGCAAGAAATGGCAGAATAAATTAAATATAAAAGTCCAGTTATATGGACGGGATCTGTTTAGCGTTGAGCTGCTAATAAACATTTAGCGATATTCTAAAAGCGTCGTTGTCGTGTTGCTGAGGCAGGCGGAGGGTTAATAACGCCACCCTTCATTTAGTGCAGGGGGGTAAAACTCAATTTCATCACGGGCCACATCAGCATTATGGCTGCACTCAAAGGGCCGGTTGTAACTTTAAGACTATATAAACATACGTATATAAATATTTAATATATATAAATAAGAATTTCACCAAATTATTTTAAAAGAAAATCAAAATTCTGGAAAAAAAGTGACATTTTGAAAAAAAAGTAAATGTGAGATGCATTGTGGGACATGTAGTTTATGGACACCGTGCATCTGTAAATCGGCCTGTAACCGTATAATAGACATTACATTCTTTCAGAGCACTTGCGGGCCACGTGAAATGAAGTCGCGGGCCGGATTTGGCCCCCGGGCCTTGAGTTTGACACCCCTGATTTAGTGAGTCAGATGGAAACCTGTAATCGAGCGAGAAGAAGTGCTGACCTCAGAAACACAAACATGCGATTATGGCCGCCGTGTTATTACGTGTGTGAGAGAGGTGGGACGAGGTGATTACTACGCTGGAGTGAGGGGGCGTTAGCACAACAAGCTAACCGCTAAACCTCCTGACCCCGGACGGAAATACCGGTTTCACCAAAGAGATGTCTCGGGGTACTTCTCCACGTTTTGGAGGATGTGACACTTTCTCTCTCGTTGCCCGAAGGATGCAATTATCTTTTTTTCCATCTTTGATTCATCTGCTAATTGCTTTCAACAAGTTTAGTCAGAAATAGTGAAAACGTCCATCTTTGTTTACTTTATTCACTTAAATGTGAGAAAATTAGAGAATTAGCAAATGTGCAGATCTGAGAGGCTGGAACGGCATGTTCGGCTTCTTTAATATAAAATGACCTAAAAGACGAATCTATTAACGATGAAATCCCAAAATGTCAGAATATTAGCAAAAACATTTCTGTGAATCGACGGATGGTGCTTTTCTAAAAATACATCCCCCCTTTAACAAGAGCGCAGCATCGAAGCCCCCTCTTTTCTTAAGTGTGTGTGTGTGTGTCATGCGTGTGTGTGTCATGCGGTGTGTGTGTGTTACGGTTTCTCCCCTGCAGTGTGTGTTTCTCCTGTGCAATGTGTGTGTGTGTTACAGTTTCTCCCGTGTGTGTGTGTGTGTGTGTTACAGTTTCTCCCGTGCAGTGTGTGTGTGTTTCTCCTGTGCAATGTGTGTGTGTCATGTGGTGTGTGTGTGTTACAGTTTCTCCCGTGTGTGTGTGTGTGTGTGTTACAGTTTCTCCCGTGCAGTGTGTGTGTGTGTGTGTGTGTGTGTGTTACAGTTTCTCCCGTGCAGTGTGTGTGTGTTTCTCCTGTGCAATGTGTGTGTGTCATGTGGTGTGTGTGTGTTACAGTTTCTCCCGTGTGTGTGTGTGTGTGTGTTACAGTTTCTCCCGTGCAGTGTGTGTGTGTGTGTGTGTGTGTGTGTGTCATGCAGTGTGTGTGTGTTACAGTTTCTCCCGTGCAGTGTGTGTGTGTGTGTCGTGCAGTGTGTGTGTGTGTTACGGTTTCTCCCGTGCAGTGTGTGTGTGTGTGTGTGTGTTTCTTCTGTGCAATGTGTGTGTGTGTCATGTGGTGTGTGTGTTACAGTTTCTCCCGTGTGTGTGTGTGTGCGCTCAGTCTATTGAACTTTTTAAATCTCAGCTAAAAACTCACCTCTTTAAACTGGCTTTTAATACTAGTTGAACGTGTGTGTGTGTGTGTGTGTGTGTGTGTGTGTGTGTGTGTGTGCGTGTGTGTGTGTTACGGTTTCTCCCGTGCAGTGTGTGTGTGTGTGTGTTACGGTTTCTCCCGTGCAGTGTGGGGGTGTGTGTGTGTCATGCGGTGTGTGTTACGGTTTCTCCCGTGCAATGTGTGTGTGTGTTTCTCCCGTGCAATGTGTGTGTGTGTGTGTGTTACGGTTTCTCGTGTGTGTGTGTTTCTCCCGTGTGCGTGTGTGTGTGTTACGGTTTCGTGTGTGTGTACTCATCACTAATGAACTAAACGAGCCGACAGCTTGATGAAGTGCAGATTTGTTAAATGCCCTCCAGAATATGCCAATCAGTCCTGCTCATAATGAGGTTACCCCCCCCCCCCCCCCTACCCTACATTACCGAGTCAATGATATCTGAGCGCACTGCAGGTGAACCAGCGCATCAGGAACTTACACTTTCCCTGTATGCATGTCGACGATTCATAAATCAGTTTTTAATGGTTGTTTTTCGTGTCTTTAACGGTTTGAGATTGCGCAACATCTTCTGTTCTAAAAATAGATTGTAACCCGGTTTAGTTTGAGAGGAAATAGTGGACTTAAGTTGACATTTCCTTCCTTCTTTAACTAAAGGTTCCTACATGTTTAAAATGTTATCCTCTTTAATCCACTTTCAAGACTTGTGCGTGCATGGATTTATATATACATGTTAGCTTGAGATAAAGCTTCTAGTTATCGATCAATCAAATATAAAGACACAACATCCAGATTCATTTAATGTCCATAAATAAATGTTCAAGATAAATGTATATTTGATATGTTGGGTTTTATTCTTTCAGGACATTATAGCGTATTATTTTCTTAATTATAAGAATGTGTACCATGGGACGCTGTACTTTACATTTCCTTCCGTTTTTAACCACAGTTTGAGATTTCATTTCCTCTCTAATCCACTTTAGCCCTCGGCTTGGCGTCTCCTTTAAACGACTCGAGCAACGAGGAGAAGTCAGTCGCCGTGCTCGTCTTTCTCCATCGCTAAGTGGCAGAAGTGCGGGTGAATAATTGATGTCCACGCGTCGGACTGAAGTAGATTGGTAGGCGTCACCGTGGACTCGGAGCCACGCCGTCTTTCAGGGCTTTCAAGGTTCCTGCTCGGCGTCTCCGTTCTGATCGGCCTGCATCGCGTGTGGTGCGACTTCTATTCAGTTATATCATTTCAATAGAACATTAAAACAGCATGTCGTTCTTACCCACAAGCAACATGCTACCGTTGACAATTATTAACACATCCCCTCTGTCGTTATTCACAACCCATTGTAATATAACTATAATATAATAATAATTCCTTATATTTATTATAGCGCTTTTCCAGATGCTCAAAGCACTATACAGATACACATGTATCCCCCTGTACGACATATCGTAATACGTACTAAATGGCAAAATGTACAGAAGTCATAAAGACGGCAAACTTAAATGTCACACAGAAACATTTGTAAAGTTTGCTGACATTAGCTACACATCCTATTGGTCCAGGTAATATACATTTAAAAAGGAGACTTTAATTGCTTATGAAATTACTTTTTAATTTGAAAAATAATTATCTGATATTTAAATGTTACAACCTTGCCTCAGGATTCTCAAAAGCAGTAATAATAATAATTCCTTATATTTATTATAGCGCTTTTCCAGATGCTCAAAGCGCTTTACATATACACACATTACACATCATGATGATCATTGCACAGCGCACTGCGCCACACCGTCCATCTTCACGCCTCGAGGTCATCGAGGCGCTTTTACAAGTACACATTAGTATCATACATGTACTGTGGACAATACCCACAGGAGCAAGTTCAGGTGAAGTGTCTTCCAAGGACACACCTGTGGGGACGGGAGCGGGTTTCGAACCGGAGTTCCCCAGCACGCCCCTTGATCTGATGATCGGATGCACAGCCCACTGCGCCACCCGTCCCGACATATGCAGAGGGCGCCGCGAAGAACGACCGAAGTATCCGTATATTTTGATGAAAAATTCACTTTATTCCAGTTTGCAATACGGCGTTAAGAGAAAGCTGCACTTCTCTCTCAGGCGACATGCTAAGACTCAACATCTGTGTTTTTAATATTTCTTTCCTTTATTTGTTGCATAAGTCAAACTTTGAAAAGCTCAATTGTGTTGCCTTCTGGTTTCCCCTTAAAAGGACATAATTCTTTACTTGAGACATTGAGTAATTGTATTAAAAAAACTACAGACATAGGCTTCAAGCTTAACATCCTGTACAAAACATATGCATCTTAAAAAGCTTAAAAGGCAAAATAAACGGAATGATCAAATACTGCGAGCCGCTCGAGCCTGAAACAGAAAGAAAAATGGACAAACTCGACCACAGACTTCAAATATCTACATCCTGATTTTCGGACTTTTGGGTTGCTGCAGCAGGACATCGTAAAAGCCATCAGACATCTCCACAGTCTTTGTTGTTATGACAACCAAAACCAGCTAAGAAACTGCTTGCAAGCCTTCTGTTTCCCCTTCGCTCTCCGTCGTCCTCATTTCACTTCGGCCTGTTGATAATACGCTCTGCAGATCATTCTGATTAGTTCAACGAGTGCAGCAGCATGACTGAACGAGGACCCGTGGAAGGACTCGATCCTTTAGGTTAGCGGTAGCATGTTAAGAGAGCGATGCATTCCTTACGGTGACTGCAGACGATAGATCAAAATGATTTCATTGAATCGTCTCCGTCGTCAAATATCTTTTCATTCTGCCGTCATGCCATTTAATCCGACTGTTGCTGATCATTAGCTGCGTACAGTGTGTGCTGACACTGTTTTAAAGATCCAGAACTACTGGACACACACACACACACACACACACACACAGATACACACAGATACAGACACACACACACACACAGATACAGACACACACAGATACAGACACACACAGATACAGACACACACAGATACAGACACACACATATACAGACACACACAGATACAGACACACACAGATACAGACACACACAGATACAGACACACAGATACGCGCACACACAGATACAGATACAGATACAGACACACACACACACACACACAGATACAGATACAGACACACACACACAGATACAGACACACAGATACACACAGATACAGACACACACAGATACAGACACACAGAGATACAGACACACAGAGATACAGACACACAGATACACAGATACAGACACACAGATACAGATACAGACACACACACACACACACACACACACACAGATACAGACACACACACACACACAGATACAGACACACAGATACAGACACACAGAGATACAGACACACAGATACAGACACAGATACAGACACACACACACACACACACACACACACACACAGATACAGACACACACACACACACACACACACACACACAGATACAGATACAGAGAGATACAGACACACAGATACAGATACAGATACAGACACACACACACACACACACACGCGCACACACACACACACACACACAGAGATACAGACACACAGAGATACAGACACACAGAGATACAGACACACACACACACACACACACACACACACACACACGCAGATACACACACACACACGCAGATACACACACACAGATACAGACATACAGACACACACACAGATACAGACACACACACACACAGATACAGACACACACACACACAGATACAGACACACACACACACACACACACACACAGATACAGACACACAGATACAGATACAGACACACACACACACACACATATACACACACACACACACACACACAGACACACACACACACACACACAGATACAGACACACACACACAGATACAGACACACACACATACAGATATAGACACACACACACACACACACACACACACAGACCCACACACAGACTCACACAGACACACACAGATACAGACACACACACACACACACACACACACACACACACACACACACACACACACACACACACACAGATACAGACACACACACACAGACACACACACATACAGACACACACACACACACACACAGATATAGACACACACACACAGACCCACACACAGACTCACACACAGACACACACACACACAGACAGACACACACACACAGACCCACACCCCCCCCCCCCCCTCGTCTGTGTGTCTGTCATTGAGGCGTGCCCGTGTCTCCGCGTCTCTCCCCTCTTCTCTTCTCGTCTCTCCGCACGCTGACCCACCGTTACTGCCGTGTCAAGGAGACGAAAGCAACCAATCACATCGCTCCCAGCGGGACACACGCATCCAATCAGCTCCGGAGTCCCCATGGTAACTTGTGCCGGAGAGCCCGGGCTCGACCAATCACAGCGCAGGGAGCCACTTAGCTACGAGAGCTTTAATGGCCTGTTTCTGTTGTCATTAATAAAAGCACATAACCTCTGCTTCGGGCCGCCGGACGGAGACGCTCCGAGAGCAGCAAGCAAGGACACTGGGCTAATGCTAATGCTAACGGCAACAGCTTTCATACTGGTTGACATGACATGTTGCTAACAGCTCTCACGTCAACAGGAGGATGTATTGCACCCTTCAGTCTCCTACCCGACTTCATTTGCACAAAAGCTTCAGTGCAGACATTCCTCTGACCTGAGCTCCTCCAACGATGCAACGTAAATAATAAAATACAAAGTAGTGCAAGAAGTCTGTATACTTAAAGGTGGGGTTTGAGAACCCGGCTCGAGATACACTTGTAGAAGCTCTTAACGTCTGATAGCAATGAATATCTGAAGTGCTTTGAAGCCGTGGCGCTGTGACAAGCTCGACCAATCATCTGAGCCGGCTGAAGTAGCTGGATGGCCTACCTGCCTGTCAGCCTGCCATCGGGGCACACACTGATCTCGTGCCCTCGTTGGTCATGTGCGTGAGGAGGGGCTCTGAAGGAAGTGGCCGATTTTGTTACGGCTGTGTATTTTCTAATTCTAGCCACTCGAGCCGGTTTCTCCAAAAACCCCACCTTTAAGCAATAGCTCACGACAGGCCGTGGTGCATGCTCAATATATCACAGCTCAGGGGCGTGGGTACGCACGAAGCTTGACTTGTCTCTTTTATAAATATATTTACATTTTGTCCGTTACTAACTAACTAACTTACAAAGCATAAGATGGAAACATTTCAGGCTAACTTGGACCCCCTGCTGTGCGTGGGGACATCACCAAGCTGTTTGAGGTTGAGAGCATCCAGTAGTTGCAAGAAGTCCGCTGCAGGGTGGCGGGAGGGGGGTGTCGACACGGATGTTCAAATCCCCCAGTGGGACAGTATTTGCAGACGTGGTTCAGACTGAAGAGAGGAGTTCATTATCTCTGAGAGGAAGGCTGGGTTTGGTTTGGGCCGCCGGGAGATGAGAACGCTAGTCCTGGGGAAAGGGGGTTTGCAGGATAGGTCAGGAAGAGACGAGGGGGTCGGTTTCAGGGTATTACGGCTAAGCCTCCACGCGGCGGGCTTTCTCCAGGTGATCATAGCCGGGTTATTAGTGATGTTAAGGACTTCTATTTTGAGGCTTGATGAGACGGTGTAACAACCGTTACATTACGTCCGTTACGAAACTAACTAACTTACAAAGCTTCAGATGGAAACATGTGAGGTTCACTTGGACCTCCGGGGGCCTCACTGTGGAGGAGAGGACTGACGAGTGCCTCTCCAGAGAGCCCCTAAAGGACGACATGCAGAGCGACGAGAAGAGCAGGCAGACCAGCTGGAGAAGGACACCATCAAAAGCTTTCTGACGGGGTCTTGAACCAAAGCAGAGACATGATGAGCGTTAGTGGCCACAGGTGCAAAGCTCTCTCCAGAGCTGCTGGAAGCCGAGTCTCGGGGACCGGAGAAAGTGGAGCAATATTCTCTCCACGCCGAGCGACAGCCAGAACAACCTCAACAAGTGACCTCGTGAGCATGCTGCTGATGCTGGACAGGTTTTCAGAGGCTGCACAATAAACGGCAACAAGATGAGGAGTACGTTCAGCCACAGACTCATCCCTCCACCACAGCGCACCAAGCGCCTCGGACAGTCCTCTGTGCCTGGAGCCATCAGGCTGCACAACAAGGGGTTAATGATGAAATCAAATTAAATCACTGGTCATAAATATACACCGTTTCCACAACCCATGCTAACTTGTCACTTTAACTTATTATGCACTTTATAACTTAGATGATGACGAAATATGTAATATATGCTGACAGTTATTTTACTCTTATTTTTATTTATCTCCTATTTTTATAGTCTTTTATTATTATTGTCATTATTTCCTTGATTTTATGTTATTTATTTTGGATTTTAGATTTTATTGATCTGTGTGAATCTTTGCTGTACTGTTGCTGCTTTGTACAACTGAATTTCCCCTCGGGGATTAATAAAGGTTCATCTTATCTTATCTTATCTTATCTTAAACAAATGAATGTAAATAAATATCCAAATAATGGATCAACGCTCTCTGTCTAACGTGTTCGCTAGCTGTTAGTGTTGTTGCCTAGCAACCACCTCGCATTGTTTCGTGCAGAAGGCAACGGAGGGACTATTTTATTTTGAACATCATTATTTACTAATAAAAACTATTTAAATTAGAGTGTACTTTTCTTTCATATTGCCACGCTTGGTAACGGCTCCGCGTCGGGCCGAACCACGCCCCTTAGCTGAGATATAATGAGCACATACCACGGCCTGTCGTGCGCTACTGCTCAAGTAGAATATGATATGCACAAGAACAGAATAGTAAATTAAGTAATGTACTTTAAGACGACATTAAATACGGTTTATTGCGGTGATAACTATTTATAGAAATAAGTAGATGACAAACAGATGAATGCTTATCGAGGCGCTTTACAGAGTTCAGGTGTTTAGCAGTCTTATTCGTACATTCAAATTTAAAGATGTATTCTTAATGCCGTATTGACCTGCTGCGTATTTTGGTGGGGGGATAAAATGTGAATGGATGTAAGAGATATGTCATGCATCATTTTATTAGCAGTAGTGGTCAAGATACGTACTATTGTTTAGGTACTTTACTTGAGTATTTTCTGCTTCTCGATGCCCTTACTGCGAGACAGAATAGTTGCAGTTTTCCGATCAGATAAACAAAACTTCATGAATTGTGATTGTTCTGCATTTTTAGTTTTTTGCACAAGGGGATAAAATGGGAATGGATATAAGAGATCCTCCTCTTAACAGTAGTGCTTAAGATATGTAGTATGTTCTATACTTCATACCTTCACTGTCCGAGGGAAACGGTTGTACTTTTTATATAAATAAGTAGATTCTCTCTCGGTCCTCATAGGAGCTGAAAGTAGGTCACCGTGGACTAGGAAGGAGCTCAGGTCTGCCTGGTCACCAGCTCCTCGTAGCTTAGCATGCTGCGGCTAAGCTACGCTGCCACACACCGTTTCCTCCTTACGTAAGGCTGAGTCTTCACAGCCGTTTCCATGGTGTCTGTCTGAGCTCACAACACAGCATGTCTGCAACCTTGTGCATCGTGCGGGGGACAGCTCTTTCTCTGCGTTCCCTCTCAGCTAACGGCCGCAGAAAGAGGAAGTCGTTTCCATGCTTTATTTATTTAAATATCACCATTTGTTTGGTGTCCACATCTCGTATGCAGCAGATACATCGCTCCGTGTCGAAGTCCATTAGCTGCCATCAGATTGCTGTGCAGATGATGGCGGTAATTAATAAGGCATTGCTTTGATCAATAATTGATTTGTTTTTCATTAAGTGGAGTTCAGCCCGACTCGCAGGGAAGGAGCAGCAGAGGAAAGTAAATGGACAGTTTTTATCTTTCTAGATGCACAAATCTGATTTTCCTCCAAAACTAGATGGATATTTCTGCTGTCCGGCACACAAAGTTAAACAATGCCACAAAAACAACATTTTCCATGTTTTTTATGTGCATTTAATTTTTTTAATATATTTGAGAGAATAGTTTCTCTAATTGAGTAAAAAGTAATAATTTGTGCAACTTTTAGCGTCAATTAAAGTTCCCTTTTGTCTTACGGTACGTCCACACAGCAGCTTTTCAAAAATCTTGGAGCTGGGCGTGTCTGACAGCTTGGGGATTTTATGCGAGCAATATATATATATATATATATATATATATATATATATATATATATATATATATATATATATATATATATATATATATATATAAACTCCCCAAACAGCGAAACCCTCCCAGTTCCCCCACTGTCTCTGCCCCCTCCCTCCATGCCGGTTCCTCCGGTTTGGATCCCGGTAATAGTTCTGGTCGTAAAGAACCGGGTGGTTTGCTCCCGTAACTTCTCGTTTGGAATATGAGGAAATTGGAAGATTCTTCTGAAGCTGCTGTGTGGACGTACCGTAAGGCTTACCCTATTTGTGTTTAGATTATTGCCTTCATTGGATATCACCGTTTCAATGATGAAGACTAGATGAGAAAGTAACTCTGAATCCATTCGACCCACTAGTGGAAATGAAAGGGTGGAGAAAGAAGCCCTCGTGTGCTCTGCAGGCCTCCCAAAACCAAGTTGCTCCAAAGAGCTCTACGTAAATCCAGATTGAGAACACGACGTGCGTTCGTATCGTAACCCGACGCATTACATCTCGCAGCGGCGCGTCGCTCTGCATGTCCTCCTCTCTGAGGTCTCGCGCTCCGCAGAAATGAGATTGCAACGTGACGGTTCCTCTGCGAGTGACCCTCCCCAGGTGGAGCGTCCTCGGTACACACACGTCGTGATGGTAAAGCCTCTCTGCGGGCGAGCTGTAAGGAAGCGGTGTCTTCTCTCCGAGCTGTGGGCAAAGCGCCGTGTTCTCGTTTCAGAGAGTGTGTGTGTGTGTGTGTGTGTGTGTGTGTGTGTTGTATGCAGATGTTGGCACGCTCACACACCTTCAGTATACAAGTCACTTTTGTTATTCTGCAACACGAGGCTGAAACGCATGTATTCTGAGTTTACAGTCGATGCACGAACACATGCAGCTTTTCTTGAAGTCTCACGTGTTTTCATGCATGTTCCCGTCTGTGTGTTTTGTGTTTTCATGCATGTCCCGTCTGTGTTTCCTCTCTAGACGCTGATATGCATTGAGGATGAGTGGAGTCGGTGAAAACCCATCTGACCCTGCCAGGGCAGAGTCACGGAAGCGCAAAGAATGCCCTGCAGAACTTCTCGGACCCAGGTGAGACTTTCGAGGCATTTCATTACGTGTTGTAACTATTCAAGTATGAGGGAAGCAGTCGTGCAGCCGAGGCGAGCGAGCGGTCAGCGACTGCGACCCCTGCTTTGCGAAAGTACCCGTTGCAAAACCATCAATTACCCGTTTACCAAAGGTGATGCTTAGGGTGAAAGCCGGCCGGCCACATCTTAAGTCCTGCACCGTAACGACCGGGTGCTTCCCACGCAGGTCTGACTGCTCTAACCCCGGAGCGCTGCACAATACATCTGCATTATTTATCTGTAGACGTTTCCGTTATTGATGCTCCACGTTGGCCCCGCGCAGAGGCCTCGGGACGCAGAGGCCTCGGGACGCAGAGGCCTCGGGGCGCAGAGGCCTCTGCGTCCCGAGGCCTCTGCGTCCAGAGGCCTCGGGACGCAGAGGCCTCGGGACGCAGAGGCCTCGGGACGCAGAGGCCTCTGCGTCCCGAGGCCTCTGGACGCAGAGGCCTCGGGACGCAGAGGCCTCGGGGCGCAGAGGCCTCTGCGTCCAGAGGCCTCGGGACGCAGAGGCCTCTGCGTCCCGAGGCCTCTGGACGCAGAGGCCTCGGGACGCAGAGGCCTCTGTCCAGTCCAGTGGACTTCACAGTGTGTACAGAATATCAGTATGACAATACGACACCCTGTGTCCTTAGACCCTCTGTCCTCAGACCCTCTGTCCTCAGACCCTCTGTCCTCAGACCCTCTGTCCTCAGACCCTCTGTCCTCAGACCCTCTGTCCTCAGACCCTCTGTCCTTAGACCCTCTGTCCTCAGACCCTCTGTCCTCAGACCCTCTGTCCTCAGACCCTCTGTCCTCAGACCCTCTGTCCTCAGACCCTCTGTCCTTAGACCCTCTGTCCTTAGACCCTCTGTCCTTAGACCCTCTGTCCTCAGACCCTCTGTCCTCAGACCCTCTGTCCTCAGACCCTCTGTCCTTAGACCCTCACATCGTACAAGGAAACACTTCCGGAGAAACCCCACAGTTTAAAGGAACATGGGAGAAACCTCAGGGAGAGCAACAGAGGAGGATCCTCTCCAGGACGGACAGACTGCAATAGATGCCGTGTGTAAATTGAAGAGATAATACATTTGCAACATAGGTAGTCCAAATGTTTGGAAATGCATGTGTCTGTAATGAGAGGATGAATCCACGAGGATGTCAACAATCCTGTGGGAGCCATCAGGGAAGTAGTGTGGTGAGAGTCAGGCAGGACCGCAGAGACGGGTTCAGCCACGCCTCGAAGTCCAGGACTCAGATCCAGTGCTCAGGATAGAGGATCCAGGACATACGACCACAGCAACGGGATTAGCCTCGACTCAGGATCCCGACGTAGATAGACACCAAAAAGAGATTTGGGGGAAGCTGGGTTAATCGGAACATGAGAGTACTCGGGTACAGACAGCCAGGAAGACGGAGTAAGGTCAACACGCAATACCGTTGACAAGTAACGACAAAAGTACTTTACTGAATATCTTTATTTTCATCACCTTCCTTTATTTAGCCAACATGAAAACAGATTGACGGGAAACTAATACGATAAAAGCCAGGTTTACGTTAAAAAAGACTGACGTTTTAATCAATTAATGGAGAAAATAACTAATTAATCCAAAATACAATAATTGTTCACATGGAGAATAATTGCCCCGGGCTGTGTGCCTCTTCGTGCTGGCAGCAGACCCTTGGCAGCTGCCGTCTGAAACGAGAGGGATTTCCGCGCTGCTCTCGACGTGGAATCGCTCTGTCCGTCCGTGCATGTGTCCACGCTTTAACTTGTTGTTCTCCTTCTCTTCTGCAGCCCAAAGCGGAGCAACGAGAAGCGAAACCGCGAGCACGAGAACAAATACATCGAAGAACTCGCCGAGCTGATCTTCGCCAACTTCAACGACATCGACAACTTCAACGTCAAGCCGGACAAATGTGCAATCCTGAAGGAGACCGTGAAGCAGATCAGACAGATAAAGGAGCAAGGTACGCCCTCCCGTCAGTGTTTACGTTTCTATCTCACTTTATGCGCAAACGGTTTGTGACTTCGCTTTTATGGAAAGTGGAAATGCAGTTGTGTTTCACTTAAAGGGGACCTGTCATGCAAAATGCACTTTGTGATTTTATACATCAGCATGTGGAACTCAGGCAGCGTCAGAAAATAAAACCCTCTCTTTTCCTCCGTACCCAAATCTTTTAAAAACGGGGGAACAACAAGCGGATACAGATTCCATCCGAGGTGACGTCGGCGGACCCACAAAGTGTTGCTATCAGAGACGATGCCTGACGTGTTCTGGACGTCTTTGTTTACATTAGCCTCGCTAACACTCAGAGCTAACCTGTGCTGGAGAGCAGTGTTTCTCAAACTGTTTCATACCAAGGACACTTAACCAATAAAATAACACTCGAGGACCTCCTGACTCCACAAATATCCAAAAACACATCGTTTTTTACAAATCGCCTGAAAATGGTACAAACAAGTGGCAACATGTGTGACGAAGGTGTTGCGCTGGGCTATATCATGCAATCAAAAGTGAAACTGAAGCTCGCTCCATTGCGGAGATATTCCCGCGAGAGTGCGGAAAACTTTTATTTATTTATTTATTTCAAATGTGAAATTTTACCAATATACTCACGGACCACTAGGGGGCGCACCACACTTTGAGAAGCGCTGCTGGAGAGCACATGTGTTTTTAAAGAGCAGGAAATATAAAAAGGAACTCATCTTGTGAAAAACCCACAAGAGAAAAAGCATTCGAGCTCCGTACTGTTCAGAGATGATCCTTGATGTGGTTTAGAACAGGATGGCGTTTTATCAAAGCAGAATTTAACTTTATCTCCGGTAGAATTCTGATCAGGCATTAGCTCCGCCTCCTCTTTTTTCAAGCTAAGGACCCAAGATCCGCCTTTCTCTAACAGGGCTTCAAAGAGGGGTTGAGCAGTAGGGGGCGTGGCTACAGCGGGTGAACTGTTATAGGTATGGAACTACAATATATATATGTTTCAATATAGCACGATAGGTCCACTTTAATTAATTTTGAATTCCTGTTAATATTCTTAATTGTTTTCCTCGCCTCCTCTAAAGCCTCCTCTGAAGCCTCCTCTAAAGCCTCCTCTGAAGCCTCCTCTAAAGCCTCCTCTGAAGCACAGCCAGGCACTATGCCGATGTCTCCGGGCTCGGCTCCACACGCTTTACGAAAGCAGCCGATTTAACGTTCCCTCCGTCACTTCATCACATGCACGAAGCCGAGCGGGGCTTCAGCTGTTGGCCGAGCGACTTTCCAGACATCGGGAGAAGGGATCGGGCGGTGCACTTCGCCGTGTTGTGCTCTCCACGTGGAGTTCACCTCGTCCCCTCGTAGTCCTCCTTGGTTCCTCATCCACGCGGTTCATCGGGAAGACCTCTCGAGGGGCTCGTGAAGCACCGCGTCATCGTGTTCTGTGACTCACTCCGTTATGTAATGGTGACACACAACGTCTGTCCTCCTCCTCCTCTTCCTCCTCTTCCTCCTCCTCCTCCTCCTCGCTGTGGTTTCTCAACGCGAGGCTGCAGTGACTCCTCTGCTGCGTCTGAAGGCAGGAAGTGTTTGCTTTTGATCGTCTCTCGATGCAGAACGGCTCATTCTTAATGTGGAAAAAGCCGTTTTCCGCCTCTTGAATGTGAAGTGTTTATCTTTTACTCGATTAAAGGGAATCTGTTTGGAGACGCAACAAGAAGTGTAAAGGCTTAATGTTTGCAGCTTTGAGATTACATCTGTAAACAAGCAAAGCTTTTTTAATGACTAAGTCAAGATGTTGAGCAGACTCTGTCCTTAGCCCCTCTGTCCTCAGACCCTCTGTCCTCAGACGCTCTGTCCTCAGACCCTCTGTCCTCAGACCCTCTGTCCTCAGACGCTCTGTCCTCAGACCCTCTGTCCTCAGACCCTCTGTCCTCAGACCCTCTGTCCTTAGACCTCTGTCCTCAGACCCTCTGTCCTTAGACCCTCTTACCTCAGACCCTCTGTCCTTAGCCCCTCTGTCCTTAGACCCTCTGTCCTCAGACCCTCTGTCCTCAGACCCTCTGTCCTTAGCCCCTCTGTCCTCAGACCCTCTGTCCTCAGACCCTCTGTCCTTAGCCCCTCTGTCCTCAGCCCCTCTGTCCTCAGACCCTCTGTCCTTAGCCCCTCTGTCCTCAGCCCCTCTGTCCTCAGACCCTCTGTCCTCAGACCCTCTGTCCTCAGACCCGCTGTCCTCAGACCCTCTGTCCTCAGACCCTCTGTCCTCAGACACTCTGTCCTCAGACCCTCTGTCCTCATACCCTCTGTCCTCAGACAATTCCTTAGACCCTCTCTGTCCTCAGACCCTCTCTGTCCTCAGACCCTCTGTCCTTAGACCCTCTGTCCTTAGACCCTCTGTCCTTAGACCCTCTGTCCTTAGACCCTCTTACCTCAGACCCTCTGTCCTTAGCCCCTCTGTCCTTAGACCCTCTGTCCTTAGCCCCTCTGTCCTTAGCCCCTCTGTCCTCAGACCCTCTGTCCTTAGACACTCTGTCCTCAGACCCTCTGTCCTCAGACCCTCTGTCCTCAGACCCTCTGTCCTTAGACCCTCTGTCCTCAGACCCTCTGTCCTTAGACCCTCTGTCCTTAGACCCTCTTACCTCAGACCCTCTGTCCTTAGCCCCTCTGTCCTTAGCCCCTCTGTCCTTAGACCCTCTGTCCTCAGACCCTCTGTCCTTAGACCCTCTTACCTCAGACCCTCTGTCCTTAGCCCCTCTGTCCTTAGACCCTCTGTCCTCAGACCCTCTGTCCTCAGACCCTCTGTCCTTAGCCCCTCTGTCCTCAGACCCTCTGTCCTCAGACCCTCTGTCCTTAGCCCCTCTGTCCTCAGCCCCTCTGTCCTCAGACCCTCTGTCCTCAGGCCCTCTGTCCTCAGACACTCTGTCCTCAGACCCTCTGTCCTCATACCCTCTGTCCTCAGACAATTCCTTAGACCCTCTCTGTCCTCAGACCCTCTCTGTCCCTCAGACCCTCTGTCCTTAGACCCTCTGTCCTTAGACCCTCTGTCCTTAGACCCTCTTACCTCAGACCCTCTGTCCTTAGCCCCTCTGTCCTTAGCCCCTCTGTCCTTAGACCCTCTGTCCTTAGCCCCTCTGTCCTTAGCCCCTCTGTCCTCAGACCCTCTGTCCTTAGACCCTCTTACCTCAGACCCTCTGTCCTTAGCCCCTCTGTCCTTAGACCCTCTGTCCTCAGACCCTCTGTCCTTAGACCCTCTTACCTCAGACCCTCTGTCCTTAGCCCCTCTGTCCTTAGCCCCTCTGTCCTCAGACCCTCTGTCCTTAGACCCTCTTACCTCAGACCCTACTGTCCATTAGCCCCTCTGTCCCTTATCCCCTCTGTCCTTAGACCCTCTGTCCTCAGACCCTCTGTCCTTAGACCCTCTTACCTCAGACCCTCTGTCCTTAGCCCCTCTGTCCTTAGCCCCTCTGTCCTCAGACCCTCTGTCCTCAGACCCTCTTGTCCTTAGCCCCCTCGGTCCTCAGACCCTCTGTCCTCAAGACCCTCTGTCCTTAGCCCCTCTGTCCTCAGCCCTCTGTCCTCAGCCCCTCTGTCCTCAGCCCTCTTGGTCCTCAAGACCCTCTGTCCTCAGCCCCTCTGTCCTTAGAACGCTCTGTCCTCAGACCCTCTGTCCTTAGCCCTCTGTCCTCAGACCCTCTGGTCCTCAGACCCTCTGTCCTCAGACCCTCTGTCCTTAGCCCCTCTGTCCTCAGACCCTCTGTCCTCAGACCCTCTGTCCTTAGCCCCTCTGGCCTCAGCCCCTCTGTCCTCAGCCCTCTGTCCTCAGCCCCTCTGTCCTCAGACCCTCTGTCCTCAGACCCTCTGTCCTCAGAACCCTCTGTCCTTAGCCCCTCTGTCCTCAGACCCTCTGTCCTCAGACCCTCTGTCCTTAGACCCTCTGTCCTCAGACCCTCTGTCCTCAGACCCTCTGTCCTCAGGCCCTCTGTCCTCAGACCCTCTGTCCTCAGACACTCTGTCCTCAGACCCTCTGTCCTCATAAACCCTCTGTCCTCAGACAATTCCTTAGACCCTCTCTGTCCTCAGACCCTCTCTTTCCTCAGACCCTCTGTCCTTAGACCCTCTGTCCTTAGACCTCTGTCCTTAGACCCTCTGTCCTCAGACCCTCACATCGTACAAGGAAACACTTCCGGAGAAACCCCCACAGTTTGAAGGGAACATGGGAGAAACCTCAGGGAGAGCAGCAGAGGAGGGATCCTCGCCAGGACCAGACGGCGCTCCGCGTCATGAAAGCACTAACGATATCAACATGCAATATCATTGACGAGTAAACATAAAAAACTACTATATATCTTTATCACCTTCACCACCTTATTTTACTTTTCTACATAAAACCGATTGAGGTGAAACTAATAGGTGATATTTTAATCAATTAATTGAGAAAAATTTTCCCGATCCGTCTTTATGCATTAAGAGAAGAGAAAGGTAACGGATAAACGGCTGGTCATCCAACGCGATAATTCAGCTTCTTGCTTTGGCCTTTTCTCTGTTCTGGGGCAGGTTTCTCTTTCCTTTTGAAAGTCTCTGAAAGTGTCGTTGTTTCCGTGCCGTGTTACCCGAGTGGCCGCTGTGTACTCGCCGTGTTGTTGTTGGTGTTTGTTTCTCAGGTGGCGTGTTAGATTGGTCGTGTTGAACGTAGCTCTGTTCTTTCCACCACGCGGAACCTCCACCTTGCAAACTTGCATCTGGCTGTTAACACTGCCTTCGCTTTCAATTTTATAATACTTCCAACTCCTGACATTTTCTCTGTCCCGACTCCCGAGTCACCAGCTGAACGTAGCCTCTCGTTAGCTTGCTGCTGCCTATTAGACACTGCGCCCACTCTGTTGCTTTGAGAGGAATAAGCAACCAGGTCTGAAAACAAGCCCAACAGAAGCAACACATACATGATGTTGTGTAATTTTAAACCAAAACTAAGTCCTCAGGATGACTTTAAGACGTGAACATGGCCATTTTTGTTTTGTAACATTAAATAAAATAATAAAAATATTTCTAAAAAAAAAATCCCGATCCCCGATTTTTTTCTTCCGATCTTTTGAAAATCACGTGGATCGGATCGGGACAATCTCTAATAATAATACTAATAAACAATAATAAAATGCTGTATGTATAGTAATGAAAACGTAAAATGGTACTTAACTGACTAGGTGTTTTGGCTGGTGAGAGATTTTTACAATCTAGTCTAACGGTGGCTTTAGCGATAGGCACGACATGTTTCATCTGCAGACCGTATCTTCCAGCTTACCCTGTTAAATAACAATTGTTTCAGTGGTACCCGCTGAGAAAGAGTAATGTTTTTGGTCATGGAAATTAGGTAAAGGTCATTGAAGGTCATTGGGTGAAAAAGTGGTATGAACCCTGTCTATCGTCTCCGTTCTAAATAACCGTCACTGAAACGCCTGGTTTTGTGTTTTTAGGGACTTTTTGTCAAAGATTCTGCTCATATGAAATCAGTCTGTGAGCAGATCTCTCTCTTGGCTGGTTTTAAGACAATATGTTGAGTTCTGAAATCTTTATATACAGCTTATAGTTGAACAGCTTCCTTTAGAGGCACACGTGTCGTGTATCGCAAGTGGTATCGATTATAGGGGTTAAACAATGCTATCTTTTACTGTAAGATATTAATAAATTTCACTATTTCCTAATTATTTTAAAGGCTTTTATAGAAAGAGAAGTTCGATATCGACGCCTCAAATTAAGCATCATTTTGTGATTATGTCAGAACCCAAAATACACTTATTCATGCATAATGTATTCTTTAAATTGGCACATTTGTGGGACATAAAAGGGCAGCTCTGCCGCGTAAGCCTACAATTATATTTATGCGACGGGTATAATTGGTAAATTGAAGGGTTTGTCGTCGGTGAGGATTGAGGAAACATAGATGATCCCTTTTATCTCGGTGTTACCCTCGTGTGTTTCCATTGCTGCCATCGGTCGATATAACCTTTCACACACTTGGAATGAACGCTATCACATATTAAACACAAGTGCACAGCGGACTGCAGTCGATCCCGATGTTAAGATAAGACGTGCTTTATTAATCCAGCACAAAACAAAACGAGGCATTGCACGGAATAACAAATTAAAAGAGGAGAAATAAACAATTATAAAATAGAAACATCTCAAAGTAGAAATAAACCAGCATTAGAGTTAGAAGATATACAGATAATAAAAACTGTTGAAGATATTATTTTCATAATATAAAACGATGTAATCCAGAAATTTTCGTGACCCAGAATCGTGGTTACTGAAAGACCCACAGCCCAATATACTGAGTGGTAGTTCCTCCAGATATGATATTAATCCTCTCTGGACTCTGACGGTGATTGATGGGTCCTTCTCGGGGCCGGGTGCCGCTGTTTTGGGCCCCGCTGGGCTCCTGCTGCTGCAAACATCATTAAATCTGAAGGAGATGGATGCGTCTGAGAGCGAGCGCACACACCCGACACCCAGAAAACACAACGCAAGGACAGGATGTTTGCTTTCCAGCGCCGCGCTCCGTCACCATATGGTCAGCCCTCGTGTTGGCATGGTGCGACAGTTAAATGTGTCGCCTGCACTGCAACACCAACTCATATTCCGCCTCTCATCAATCGGCTCCAAAAGTAGGGAGCCTACGCTCAACATAAGGCTCGCTGTGTGCTTATTAAACACACACACACACACACAATGCAGATACACTCTCTCTCTCAACACCACACACACCCACACACACAATGCAGATACAATCTCTCTCTCTCACACACACACAATGCAGATACACTCTCTCTCTCTCACACACACCACACACACACACACACAAGCAGATACTCTCTCTCAACACACACACACACACACATGCAGATACACTCTCTCTCTCTCTCTCTCACACACACACACACACACACACACACACAACAATGCAGATACACTCTCTCTCTCTCACACACACACACACAATGCAGATACACTCTCTCTCTCACACACTCACACACACACACACACACACACACACACACAATGCAGATACACTCTCTCTCTCACACACACACACACACACACACACACACAATGCAGATACTCTCTCTCACACACACACACACACACACACACACACACACACACACACACACACACAGAGGGACAGTGCAGGTACACACTCTCTCTCTCACACACACACACACCCACACACACAGTGCAGGTACACCACTCTCACACACTCTCGTACTCACATAAATCGTTGACGAGTACACAACAAACGTGACTAAATATAGTTTTATTTATCACCTTTCACCTTATTTGACTTGCCTTCGTAAAACAGATTGAGGTGAAACTAATACGATAAGAAAATGAAGTCTACCTTAAAGAGCTGGCTTTTTAATCAATTCATGGAGAAAGTAACCAGCACGTGAAGCCAAAGGACGACAATTCTTTATTGCAGCTCTTCCTGACGAACCAGGGATTCACGAGAGATCTTTAATATAGATGCGTTCTCAATGTTACCTGATGTAACCCAATATTCCTTTCCTTGCGTCTCATCAGGACACGTTTTTATTTAAACATGTGTGCAGACTGTTTGACAGGTGAAGCTGAGGTCAACACTAAACAATGACCTCCAGATACGTTGCATTAATAAACACTGACGCCTGACCTCAGCAGGAGAAGGACGAGGGACGTTACGGTTTTTTCCTAACTATAACCTGAGGGCTTGAAGATGCTTAAAATGTCACCCAATACTCTGAAGAGGAGGATTTAAAAACACCTTCGCGTCTGCTCGCTATGGACACACTCAGAAATCTGTGTGTGTGTGTGTGGTGTGTCACACGACGGGGAGTTACGAGACACCGCTGAGGAATAAATAAATGCATGGTTGGAAAATAGACTGTCATAGTTTAAATCCCCTCCGACGAAATCAGATGGAATGCAGAAACGTCTTACATCGGGTCTTAATTCAATACGATGATAGCTTTTTAAGTCTGATGTTCGTGGTTCCATTTCAACAAGGACACGAGAAACACGCAGTTTCATACAAGCAGACATTGTGGTGAAAATGTCTTAAATCAATCTCTTAAAGTAGGAGAGAAGGAGAGAAGGAGACGACTCTTAAAGGCAGAACAAGTAATATTATATTTAATGTATTCCTTTATTTAATGCTTTGTTTACTTCAAGTGGAAAAAGCTTCTTCTATATCCTTTAATTGTGTTTCCAAATGCGATAATATGTCCGACCTCGCCCACTTGACCACATGCTAACCACTTGTTGCTGATTGGTTGATCACACTGTCAGAGCTTCCATGTTGCCCATGACGATGCAAGGACTCATGCTCAGCAACCTTTCCTCTGCTTCTTGGTTTTGAGCAACATGTTTTTATAGGAAAAAGGACACGGTATCCTCGCTCCAAGTCCTCTCTCCTCCTTCGGAGTATGTGGGTCAGCTTCCCCTCTCTCTCTCTCTCGGCTGACCTGCTTGTTTTGTTCCCTCTCACGGAAGAAGGTATTTAAAGTATGTCGTGTTTGTCCTTCCGTGTGCAGCAGAAAGCGCAGCAGGACAAGCAGCAATGAGGAGGAGGTTCAGAAGGCTGACGTTTCCTCGACGGGCAGAGCGTCATCGACAAAGACGCCTGGGACCAATGATGCTGGAGGTGGGTTTCTCCCTTTGTTTGTTCATACAGATGCTGGGTCAATACGGTACACCACACAACACACACACACACACACACACACACACACAACAGAGAGAAGAATATCACAATAAGATAGGACTTATTATCTATTATACTATTTATCTCGAAGGAAACTGTTGTTTGCCAGAGTTAAAAAAATACGTGTGTGTGTGTGTGTGTGTGTGTGTGTGTGGTGTGTGTGGGTGTGTTGTGTGTGTGTTGTGTTGTGTGTGTGTGTGTGTGTTGTGTGTGTGTGTGTGTTGTGTGTGTGGTGTGTGTGTGTGTGGTGTTGTGTGTGTGTGTGTGTGTGTGTGTGGTGTGGTGTGTGTGGTTGTGTGTGTGTGTGTGTGTTGTGTGTGTGTGTGTGTGGGTGTGTGTGTGTGTGTGTGTGTTGGTGTGTGTGTGATGTTCGTTCTGCGTGGCTGTCCCTAGCGTGGCCCTCGTTGCAGCTGAGGTATCTCTCGTCTAACGGGACCCGAGCAGCCGCCTGATGAATCCTCCATGAGCTCTCTCTCTTTCTTCTCTCTTTCTCTCTCTCTCTCTCTCTCTCTCTCTCTCTCTCTCTCTCTCTCTCTCTCCTCTCTCTCTTCTCTCTCTCTCTCTCTCTCTCTCTCTCTCTCTTTCTCTCTCTCTCTCTCTCTCTCTCTCATCATCTTCTCTTCATTCGCCTCCAGTCCTGTGTCCGTCATGGAATATTTATAGCTCTCCTGGTCCAGCGTCACTGAATCCACACACTAACTGGCGGCTAAATATAGCCCCTCGCAGCCAGCATGCTTTCCCATCTGTCAGCAGCTCCCAAAAAACATCGTCCGCCAGGAAACTCGCCCGATTCGCTGCCGTTTTCACGCCAAACATTAACGTGCTGCTGTTTCTACCCTCGGGGGGAAGGGCCTGTTTTTGGGGCTGGATTCAAGTCATGTGTACATAGTGTAGATATGAGCTCACAGGCTCCTCCAGCAGAGCAACACAATACAACGGATACAACAGTTAAAATAGTAAATACAAAACAAATAGAGAAATAAAAACATTATTTACATATAAGGAAACGTACAGCTGTCTGACAACTTTGACAAGTTAATTGATTAATCAATTAATAGTTTGGTCATCATGTCCAGAGACCTTTTTCTTCCACTGGATGAAAAAGAAAAGAAATACATGAGGTTGAACTGATATTCTATAACACATAGGTGTGAGCAAGCTCTCTGATTGGTCAATAGGCGTGTTTGATTCCACGATCAAACAACGGTCAAATAGAACGTGCCTTTTCACAACAAGTCAGTATCCCTCCGCGTCTGAGAAAAACGGTATACCGTTTTCGAACTGAAACAAAAAGCAGCGGAGATATTATATATATTTACGATATTGTTGATTACACTGATAGTTTGTGTTATAGAATCGCAATCATACACTTGAGGCCGTTCTTGAACGTCATTATTGGTACGACAGTACTGCGGCAGACCGAGGCGCTTGCGCCGAGGTCCGTACGCCTGTACTGGACCTCGTGTATGATTGCTTAAGTGAGATTTATATTGCCATTTTATCGTCACTAACATTACCCAAACAGACTTTCTCCATCTTGTTCCACACTAGTGTTGATTGATTGCCAGGGTTTCATTATTATATACAAAACAACACATCAGTGATGACGAAAGCACAAAGTAACTTATCAAACTGACCGAGGCGGCTAAGAAGAGATAATAAAGTAGTATCTTATCTGTCTCGGTCAATTAGTCGTTTGATAAGTCAATTGATTAATGAATTAATAGTTTGGTCATATGTTGAGAGCTTAATCTTCCACTGAACGACCAGAATGTTTCTATATTTACAACACAAGACAAATGTTAGTTTTGTTTGACGTGCGTGAGATTTAGCAAGCAGGTAGACGCATATATCGGCCATTTTATCGTCACTAAAATTAACCCAAACAGACTTTTTCTATCTTTTTAATTCATGCACAAACCTCTCCTCTTTCTTACTACAGCATTTAGAGAGCGCTTCATTATAATCCTATGTACGGATTACCGATGGCACCGATTGAGGTAAATACAGATGTGTTGCAGGTAAATCGATGCTTCCCGATAAAGAACTACATACATGCATGTGATTCAAACGGTTTCGAGCTGCTATTCCAGCAGGAAGAGCAGCAGCAGTCTCTCATCTCAACACTTCACAGATTTACAGCCGACAGAATCCCTTTAACGGCTCGAGGTGATTAGATGGCCTAATTGCCACCATCCTGTGTGTAATGGCCGACCTGAGGCTGTCTTTTTTCAATTACCTCCTCCTCCTCCTCCTCCTCCTCTTCCTCCTCCTCACAAACTGATGGATGGACACCCCCACCTCCATGTGCTGCTTACTTCAGAATCAGAATACTTGAGTCAAAAAGAGAAATGTGGTTTTTATGAAAGTTGCACAATTTTAAAATTACAAAAATTGAAATGTATCAATGTGCACGATAAAAAAAGTAAACAAAGATATTTATATTAAAAAAGAATTCAAATAAATATATTTAAAGGGAAATTACATGAAAAATTAATATTTATACAATATATTAAGTTAAAGATCCAATTAGTGATACATTAGAATAGAATAGTTACAAAATGTGTGTATAAATGTACGATTTTTAAGGTAAGAATGTACCATTTAAATAAAGACATTTATTATAAATAGGGAGTTAAAATGATTTATACAAGCATGAAAAGATCAAATAAAATATGTATTAAAATATAAACATGTTAGGAAGTCAAATGTCCAATAAAAACTACACTATATAACATACAGGTTAGTAGTGCATGTGCTCGTTAATAATCTACACGCAACTAATGCCCAAGTGGTACCACTAAATGCAGGGTTCCCGCGGGGGCTTAAAAAGTCTTGCATTTGATCATCTGAATTTAAGGCCTTAAAACTTTACAAATACATATGGGGAAGTTTAAGTTCAACCGTATTTAGTTGGAAAACATCCAATTTAGCGCTTGGTTGAAACCAGTGGAGGGGAACGTGTTTGAAGCCCGCTGCACCTTTGCTAATGCAGCGTTAGCTAGTGCAGCGTTAGCTAGTGCTAGTGCAGCGTTTGCTAGCGCAGCGTTAGCTAATGCTAGTGCAGTGTTTGCTAGTGCAGCGTTATCTAATGCTAGTACAGCGTTTGCTAGTGCAGCGTTAGCTAATGCTAGTGCAGCGTTTGCTAGTGCAGCGTTTTGCTAATGCAGCGTTAGCTAATGCTAGTGCAGCGTTAGCTAATGCTAGTGCAGCGTTTTGCTAATGCAGCGTTAGCTAATGCTAGTGCTGCATTAGCTACTAGTGCAGCGTTTTGCTAATGCAGCGTTAGCTAATGCTAGTGCAGCGTTAGCTAATGCTAGTGCAGCGTTTTGCTAATGCAGCGTTAGCTAATGCTAGTGCAGCGTTAGCTAATGCTAGTGCAGCGTTTTGCTAATGCAGCGTTAGCTAATGCTAGTGCTGCGTTAGCTAATGCTAGTGCTGCGTTAGCTAATGCTAGTGCAGCGTTTGCTAATGCAGCGTTAGCTAATGCTAGTGCTGCGTTAGCTAATGCTAGTGCAGCGTTTTGCTAATGCAGCGTTAGCTAATGCTAGTGCAGCGTTAGCTAATGCTAGTGCAGCGTTAGCTAATGCTAGTGCAGCGTTTTGCTAATGCAGCGTTAGCTAATGCTAGTGCTGCGTTAGCTAATGCTAGTGCAGCGTTTTGCTAATGCAGCGTTAGCTAATGCTAGTGCTGCATTAGCTAATGCTAGTGCAGCGTTTTGCTAATGCAGCGTTAGCTAATGCTAGTGCTGCATTAGCTAATGCTAGTGCAGCGTTAGCTAGTGCAGCGTTGGCTAGTGCTAGTGCAGCGTTTGCTAGCGCAGCGTTAGCTAATGCTAGTGCAGTGTTTGCTAGTGCAGCGTTATCTAATGCTAGTACAGCGTTTGCTAGTGCAGCGTTAGCTAATGCTAGTGCAGCGTTTGCTAGTGCACGTTTTGCTAATGCAGCGTTAGCTAATGCTAGTGCAGCGTTAGCTAATGCTAGTGCAGCGTTTTGCTAATGCAGCGTTAGCTAATGCTAGTGCTGCATTAGCTAATGCTAGTGCAGTGTTTTGCTAATGCAGCGTTAGCTAATGCTAGTGCTGCATTAGCTAATGCTAGTGCAGCGTTTTGCTAATGCAGCGTTAGCTAATGCTAGTGCAGCGTTAGCTAATGCTAGTGCAGCGTTTTGCTAATGCAGCGTTAGCTATGCTAGTGCAGCGTTAGCTAATGCTAGTGCAGCGTTTTGCTAATGCAGCGTTAGCTAATGCTAGTGCTGCGTTAGCTAATGCTAGTGCAGCGTTTTGCTAATGCAGCGTTAGCTAATGCTAGTGCTGCGTTAGCTAATGCTAGTGCAGCGTTTTGCTAATGCAGCGTTAGCTAATGCTAGTGCTGCGTTAGCTAATGCTAGTGCAGCGTTTTGCTAATGCAGCGTTAGCTAATGCTAGTGCAGCGTTAGCTAATGCTAGTGCTAGCAGCGTTAGCTAATGCAGCGTTAGCTAATGCTAGTGCAGCGTTAGCTAATGCTAGTGCTGCGTTAGCTAATGCTAGTGCAGCGTTTTGCTAATGCAGCGTTAGCTAATGCTAGTGCAGCGTTAGCTAATGCTAGTGCAGCGTTAGCTAATGCAGCGTTAGCTAATGCTAGTGCAGCGTTAGCTAATGCAGCGTTAGCTAATGCTAGTGCAGCGTTTGCTACTAATGCACTAGTTGCTGCATGCTATAGTCTTAATGCTCGTGCAGCGTTTTGCTAATGCAGCGTTAGCTAATGCTAGTGCTGCGTTAGCTAATGCTAGTGCAGCGTTAGCTAGTGCAGCGTTGGCTAGTGCAGCGTTAGCTCCCGGAGCAGCACCCGCAACAACATCGGGGGACCTCCGGGCGACGTTTGGGTCTATCGTCAACCCTAAAAGCGGAGGTGCTGTGGACGCTCAATACCGTAGCTACACACACACACACACACACACACACTTTTTGTCTGACACGCTAGCACAGTTCTGTGTGTGTTATGTTCAGTCATCGTTCTTATGTTGAACGTGAATACATTTACCTTGTAAGTAATGACGGGACGTATTTCTTCTTTCATAGCAATTTTCCTTCATACTTTCTTGCCGTGAAATAGGTCTTAATTCTATTCAAAGTGGTCTTAAACGTCTTATTTAAATGTGAGTTGGCGAAACCTGCAGGAACCCTGTAAATATAACCTAATAATGAAACCTGTGGATAACCAACACTTCTGCTTCCTCTCAGAAGATAACCAGAAGACACGCACACACACACACGCACACACACCCCTTCATTTCCTCATTATAACTGGAATCGTGGCTATTCGAAGAGCCCTGGAAATCCCTTGTAATGAAGGTGAAAAATGAGGTTGTGGCGCTAAACGCTAAACGAGTTATTATTATCCCGGGTGTTTTACAGGAAGTTCCTGCAGGGTTTTTAGAAGAGCTGTACAATTACCAATAATAGAGTGGAATGGAAAAATAATGTTTTAAATTCTGGTTTAATCGATTCCTCGTTTTGTGTATAAAATGTCAGAGAATTGTGATAAAGCCCATCAGGTGTTTTTGAAACCAAAAATAATCACTCTTTTATGATGTAAACTCAAAATAGCATTTTCTGACATGTTTTAATTAAATAACCTTAAGCAGCGAATTTTTTTTTTGTAATTATTAAAATATTAGATTTTTTTTTTTTGTCAATTGATTTATTACAGCTCTAATGCATATCATGGATGGCTTTAAAAACCACAAATATAACCATTACAAAATATATGTTTACAAGATATATGCAACTCTTAAAAAGAAACCATACAGAAAACAGAGGATGTAGAAAAAGGAGGGGATTACTTACACACACACACACACACACACACACACATCTGCATTTAATTTGAATATTGGCTTTCAACAAAGCTCAGGAAACGGTTTTTTGCACTGGAAATTAGACGATTTTAAGTCGTGAAGAAGGGAAAACTATATCATAGCAGGACGAGGATTACTTTTCGTACTTTTTTCTGTCAAAATAAGCTCCGATTTCTGATAACTGCTTATAAGCAAATATCGCTGCTCCAACCCGCTGCTGCAGATACACGCTCTACAGCATCAGGAGGACGCGTCCCCAGCTGACCCAGAAAGCCACGCAGCTTCTGGTCCAGGCTCTCGTCACCTCACTAGACTACTGCCCACTCCCTCCTGGCTGGTCTTCCTGCATGTGCCATCCGACCTCTCTCATCCAGAATGCAGCGGCTCGTCTTCAACCTTCCTGAATGTTCCACACCACGCCGCTCCTCCGCTCCCTCCACTGGCTTCCAGTAACTGCTAGAATCCACTTCAAGATACTTGCGTACCATGCTGCGAATGGATCTGGCCCTTCCTACATCCAGGACATGGTTAAACCGTACACCCCAGCACGTGCACTTCCGCTCTGCATCAGCCAGACGGCTCGCTGCACCCTCGCTGCGAGGGGGACCCAAGTTCCCATCAGCAGAAACACGTGGGTTTGCTGTCCTGGCTCCAAGATGGTGGAATGAGCTCCCATTGACATCAGGACAGCAGAAAGCTCACACACCTTCCAGACTGAAACTCATCTCCTCGACTCCACCTCGAGGATAGAACTGCTAACAAAGCACTTATATACTAACAAAGGACTGGCTCCTCTAAAGCCAGCTGAGGAGCACTTGAAATGTTTGGCTCTATGAAACCTGATGTACTTTATGATTCTGTTTTCCTCAAGGTTGTGTCTTCCTGGTCGAATGTACTTATTGTAAGCTTTGGATAAAAGCCTCAGCTAAATGCGATGTAATAAAAAGTAATAATAAGTAAAACCATCCTAAGGCCACATTTCAAAGAATTAATAAACTACTGATGAGCTGATAACCAAAAGAAAGGTCGCTTGGTCTAATTACCAACATATTGTAATTTCCTGTTTGTTCGACTGTAATACACCGGCAGGATTGTCCCTCACGATGTCAACGATGCCTCTGTTACGAAACATCCCTTCTGTTATTGGACAAGATAAAAACCAAATACTAAATAATGTTTTGGTGTTGAAAGTCCACTAATGAAGCCTCTCCCGTCTCTCTTCCCCGCAGGCCCTGGACGGCTTCTTCTTCGTCGTGGTGAACATGGAGGGGAACATCGTGTTCGTGTCGGAGAACGTAACGCAGTATCTGCGCTACAACCAGGAGGAGCTGATGAACACCAGCGTGTACAGCGTGCTGCACGTCGGGGACCACGCCGAGTTCATCAAGAACCTGCTGCCCAAATCCCTCGGTCAGAAACACGGCGTTATTATCCGTTAACCCTTTAGGTCAGGGGGTCGAACGCTATTTCATCACGGGGGCCACTTTCGCATCAAGGCTGCACTCAAAGGATATAAATATAATATATATAAAATAATGTATTATATTACATTATTGCCTCTGAATTGGATTATTATTGGATAGGGTAATAACTACGTCTGAAAGCAGAAGTCCAGGGCAAATAATTGCAAGTCTCTTCAGTGCCATGCCACAAAACCAGATGCATTGTGGGACATGTAGTTTAGTGGCATGTAACCGTATAATAAACATTATATTCTTTGCTAGCTCTTGCAGGGCCACATAACATGAAGTCGCGGGCCGGATTGGGCCCCCGGGCCTTGAGTTTGACCCCCCTGCTTTAGGTGTTCCCTCCGTCAGTCTGTCTCCACATCTCCTTCTCACACCTGCACCTCTTCCTTATTCTCAATTAACGGGACGTACGTTTGATTTCAACTCTGAAACGTGACGTCTCCCTGACTCTTTCCTTTTCCCGCCTTCTGTCCTCGACACACCTCTCGTCTCACACCCCACCTCTTCCTCTTCGTCACTAATCCTGACATACGATTGATTAAACTACTGAAACGTGCACCTGGAGCAGGGATGTCTAACTCAATGTCATCGCGGGCCACATCAGCATTATGGCTGCACTCAAAGGGCCGGTTGTAACTTTAAGACTCTCTAAAATACATATATAAATATTTAATATATATAAAATAATGTATTATATTACTTTATTGCCTCTGCATTGGATTATTATCGGATAGGGTAAAAGCTTCATAAATAACTACGTCTGAAAGAAGAAGTCTAGGGCAAATAAGTGCAAGTCTCTTCAGTGAGAATGTCACAAAATTATTTTAAAAGAAAATCCAATTCTGAAAAAAAAGTGACATTTTGAAAAAAAAAGTGACATTTAAAAAAAAAAAATCAAATGTGAGATGCATTGTGGGACATGTAGTTTATGGACACCGTGCATCTGTAAATCGGCCTGTAACCGTATAATAAACATATTACATTCTTTCAGAGCTCTTGCGGGCCCCCCCGGGCCTTGAGTTTGACACCCCTGACCTAGAGGAACCTGTGTCTCCGTCTTCTCTGGTTTCCTCGCTCTTGTCCTCGACACACACCTCTCTTCTTCTCACATTAACCAATCTGTTTGATAAAAACACTTCATCTTCCCTTCCTCTACCTCCTTTCCTCCTCGTCCTCTTATCTCCTCTCCCCTCCCTCGTCTCCTTTCCTCTCCCAATTATCTTCTCTTCTTTCCTCTGCTCTCCTCTACTTTCTCAATCCTCTCTCCCATCCTCCTCTCAGCTTGTCCTCCACCTCCTTCCCTCGTCTCCTCGTCCTCATCCCCTCTCCTCCTCGTCTCGTCTCGTCTCCTCTCCTCGTCTCTCTCCTCTTCCTCTCCTCCCCCCTTCCTCTGTATTGAGGTCTGCTTCCACCATCTGCCTCTCTGCTCCTCCTGAACGATCATCACAGTGTCCCAGATTCTGTGTGTGTGTGTGTGTGTGTGTGTGTGTGTGTGTGTGTGTGTGTGGTGTGTGTGTGTGTGTGGTTGTGTGTGGTGTGTGTGTGTGTGTGTGTGTGTGTGTGGGTGTGTGTGTGTGTGTGTGTGTGTGTGTGTGTGTGTGGTGTGTGTGTGTGTGTGTGTGGTGGGTGGTGTGTTGGTGTGTGTGTGTGGTGTGTGTGTGTGTGTGTGTGTGTTAGAGGACATGCATGTGGAGTCCTGTCTGTGATGCTCAATACGTCTGAACTCTACCCGCCAACAGCTCTTCCTCTTCCTCCCACCCTTCCTCTTCCTCACACTCCTTCCTCTTCCTCACACTCCTCACATTCCTTCCTCTTCCACACTCCTTCCTCTTCCTCACACTCCTTCCTCTTCCTCTTCCTCCCACTCCTTCCTCTTCCTTCCTCTTCCTCACACTCCTCACATTCCTTCCTCTTCCTCACACTCCTTCCTCTTCCTCACACTCCTTCCTCTTCCTCACACTCCTGCCTCTGTGTCTGACAGGGTGCTTCATAAATCCTCGTGCCTCAGCATCTCATGTGAAATGTTCCCCCCCCTGCAGTGAACGGCGTCCCGTGGTCCAGCGAGGGTCCCAGGAGGAACAGCCACACCTTTAACTGCCGGATGCTGGTGAATCCTCACAGCGAGAACTCGGAGGAATCGCAGGAGCACGAGCCGCAGACGCAGAAATACGAAACCATGCAGTGCTTCGCGTGTCCGAGCCCAAGTCCATGAAAGAGGAGGGAGACGGTACGAAGACACTCTGTGGAATTGCATCCACGCACGTCATATGTATCGTGGTGTTCAACACTGATAACCGAGAGCAGGGGTCTCCAAGCTTTCTCCGTCTGAGAGCTGGGTGTAATAATATTACTTTTGTCGGTAACGGAGGTAGTGTAAACGCGTAGTGCTGCGTACCTGGACTCACATTCAGGTTCAGGTTCCGGACTCAAGTCCAAGAGGTTCAGGTTCAGGTCCGGACTTATAAGTCCGGACCTGAAACCCATGGGCTGTGTTCAGTTGTGGGAGTAAACTAAAGTGAACTTATGTGAGCTAATTATCAATTGAAATTAACTCATAATCAACTCAATTCAAACTCGTCAGGTTTATTGTGCTCCCCTCCAACTTGTCTACATTTCTCTACAAAGTACAAATGTAAAAAAAACACTTTGTGACACTTAGTCTACAAATGACTTATGACAGCAACTACAGTGAACTACTACAAAGTTCAAACATGTATTTCATTTACCAAACTAAAGTAACCAAACAGTCCTGAGCTGACTGAGCCTAAAGTGTAGATAGACTATACGCATCACACTGTTACACACCTACTATACAGTATAGGCTACACTGTAGTGACTGTACAGTCAGTGTACTGTACAGTCTGTACACCATGTATTTTCTACAACTCTACATGTGTACATTATACAGTACATACTACATACATAATGATGCACATACATACTGTTAGAAATTAAAATCAATGTTGATATGGCGTAATTTTGACTTAAATACACTATTTAATTTAAATCAGTTTTATTCTGAAAAACCCGGAAGTTCACACTATTAACTTCATACTTTTATTCTGAAAATTCTTCACTTCCGGTTAGCATTAGCATGTGGCGAAATGCTACGTTTTCAAACCGTGATAATCGAAGGTGAAATGACATGTGATGTTGTACTCGGAGCACACTGGGATTAGCACTCGTTTATTGACGCTGAATAACGTTCATCAGGGAATGTTTAAATAACCACAGACACCAGAATATACGTAAGTGCTAGTTTTTTTGCGAGTCCAAGTACCGGTTCGGCGTACCGGTACGCAGCACTAGTAACGCGTTTTATAATTCAGTAATCACACTACAGTTACTAACATTGCCCCGACACGCGTTACTTCGTTACTTTTATAAAATAGTCACACTCACTGACAGACGAGAGGTTTCCGCCGCAGGTTTATATACATGTAGGCCTATGTAAATCTGCACGACCACATCTCCACGTGCAGTGCTGCATAAACATGGCTCGCTCTCTTCTCTTGATCGCCCTCTCACGGGTGAACAGTTCAATGTCCCGCTTCATTGTAGGAATTCTGCCACTTTAGTTTGACCATCTCTGTTACTAAGTTATGGAATACTAAATAGATAAGTCATTAGATACCGTACCGTCACTGCCCTCATAGAGAATGATAAGAATAATGCGTCTTGAACTGGTTTCATGAATTAGTGTCTTGCCGTTTCACAGACTGTTAGCTTGGTGTGCTAGCCGGTAGCCTATTTTAGTATATACAAAGAAAGACTTGTGTTATGTCTTCCTTAATGCAATAGTATGGGGGCAAGTGGAGTCTCGCAGAGGCAAAACTGTGGCGCGCTTACACTGTAGGTGCGCCGCAGTCTGCGTGATCTGCCTGGAGGGAGGGGCGGGCCGGCCCTGCGAGTAAAGTAACGAGTTACTTTATGTAGAGAGTAACGAAGTACCGTACTTTTCGGACTATAAGCCGCGACTTTTTTCCCCATTTTTTGTGTACAGCTAACGGCCACTAGGGAACCTCCTAAATCTATGGATGTTACAGGTAAAATTAACCACCTTTAACACTACGGGCTCTAGGACCGGTCCGCGCCCGCCACCTTTAAGCGGCGGGCTCCAGCAGGAAAGCTGGAGGCCGGGAAAGAGTGAGACAGGTAGCGCGCCAAAGTGAAAGTGGAACGAGAGACAGAACGAGAGCAAGACAGACGGACAGTTTAGCTGCTGCGGCTTACATGCAGGTGCGCTTTATAGTCCGGAAAGTACGGTAGTGTAATAGATTACTTTCTTTTTAGTAACGACCCATCTCTGTCTGAGAGCTACTTTGAAAAAATGAAAGTGGCCGAGAGCTACTTCCATCACATCGCTTATTTAATTAAGCTACTTTTGTACACGTGTAGAAACGAAGCTTATCAAACATCTTAACTTCACATCAAGGTCCAAGAAAACGACAATGTCTCACATATTATCATGGCCCACATACAGTAGTAAGTACATCGCCTTAATCACCACCGTACAAGCATCTTATGGCACATGTGCAAAATAATAATAATGTCCACAGTTAGTGAGATGACTGGCGCTGCACCAGAGAGGGGTCTGCTGGACCCACTTAGGTTCCCTCTGATAGAGTCACTAAATGTTCATCACTCAGTCTTGTTCTGTATTTAGATTTCATGACAGGAAAAGCTGCTTCACAAAGTAGAGCCAGATAAAGCAGATGTGTTCAGTGCTGCTCTGTGAATGTTCTTATCGTTTTCTGGGTCTACGAGGCTCCAGACATGTCGTGAGTTTTGCTGAGACTTTATAACCTCCACCTCCACAGGATTGACACTGAGCAGTTCAGCCATCGTCTTCTTTTCCTTCGTCTTGACATGAAATTATAAACCATAATAATCAATTGTAAAAAACTAATGCTTCTGCAGTCGAGCTACAGCTTCTAGCAACGGTCTTCTGTTAAAAAAAGGACACTGAATGTGGCATCACACACATGACTTAAGTCTGAACACAGCAGACAACAGGAGTATTTACAACAGCATATAACAACTAAAATAGTGCATTGTGGGTGCTCACTCACATTCTCTGTCTCACTGTTACATGAATCCCATGAATGTATGAGATTAAGTTAGCTTCATTATATCTCAGTGATTAAGTGAATAATAAAGTTTCTATCAGGTCACTATCAGCCATTAGGGGAGGGGGCGGGGCTTGGAGGAACAGAGAGGAGACGGTGACCGCGGAGCTTTCCTCCTGCCTTCACAAACTTTACATAAGTATTTATCAACTGAAAATAGCAAGAGGACTTTCATACTCTGCAATCCAAGACTTGATTAAATCCACCAAAAACCTGACACGCGATTTAAAACATGAATCCATGTGTGTCTGAGCCTCAGCGACACGGACTGATTCAGGCGCATTTATTGTAGTCGGATTTTTTCTACACAGTCTGTGAACCGCGAGCGGCGAGCTACTGAAAGGCTGCGTGTTGAACCCTGACCTAGAGGGGTGAAGAGATGTTGTATTGCTGTCTTTTCCCCCGAATGCAGCATCTCCCTGGTCCAATGGGATTCCTCCAATAATGTCAACATTTATGATACATGTTTAGTTCAGCAGGATAATCTCCACATATTAACACCACTTTATGATTTCTGAGGTAAAAAGCTACATTTGGGCTATAAAGGAACTACAGCACGGTCACATGACTTCACGTCACCAGCGCTAAGCTAAAGGTGGCTAATGTTGGGCTATACAGGAACTACTGCACGGTCACATGACTTCACGTCACCAGCGCTAAGCTAAAGGAGGCTAATGTTGGGCTATAAAGGAACTACAGCACGGTCACATGACTTCACGTGACCTCCGCTAAGCTAAAGGAGGCTAATGTTGGGCTATAAAGGAACTACAGCACGGTCACATGACTTCACGTCACTACCGCTAAGCTAAAGGTGGCTAATGTTGGGCTATAAAGGAACTACAGCACGTTCACATGACTTCACGTCTCCACCGCTAAGCTAAAGGAGGCTAATGTTGGGCTATAAAGGAACCACAGCACGGTCACATGACTTCACGTCACCACCGCTAAGCTAAAGGAGGCTAATGTTGGGCTATAAAGGAACTACAGCACGGTCACATGACTTCACGTCACTACCGCTAAGCTAAAGGTGGCTAATGTTGGGCTATAAAGGAACTACAGCACGGTCACATGACTTCACGTCACTACCGCTAAGCTAAAGGTGGCTAATGTTGGGCTATAAAGGAACTACAGCACGGTCACATGACTTCACGTGACCTCCGCTAAGCTAAAGGAGGCTAATGTTGGGCTATAAAGGAACTACAGCACGGTCACATGACTTCACGTCACTACCGCTAAGCTAAAGGTGGCTAATGTTGGGCTATAAAGGAACTACAGCACGGTCACATGACTTCACGTGACCTCCGCTAAGCTAAAGGAGGCTAATGTTGGGCTATAAAGGAACTACAGCACGGTCACATGACTTCACGTCACTACCGCTAAGCTAAAGGTGGCTAATGTTGGGCTATAAAGGAACTACAGCACGGTCACATGACTTCACGTCACCTCCGCTAAGCTAAAGGAGGCTAATGTTGGGCTATAAAGGAACTACAGCACGGTCACATGACTTCACGTCACCACCGCTAAGCTAAAGGCGGCTAATGTTGGGCTATAAAGGAACTACAGCTCTGCAAAAAACGCGATTGGATGATCAAAAATAATACTTTTCTTTTGAAGTAGCTCTACTTCAGTGAAAATGTAAATGTTTCTCTCCGAGGCTCAACCTGTCTTTCCTCTCTGGCTTCCTCTGAGCACCAGCTGCCTGCTAGCCGTACTCTGGCAGAAACACTGACTAGGACCCGGGCCAGGGTTGTGAGTGTGTGTGTGTGTGTGGCTGTGTGTGTGTGTGGCTGTGGGGTAAGGCAGGATCAGTGGTTCCAGTGCAGGAATTTGTCCAGCCGTAGACGGGAAGGAGAGGGAAAGCAGATCTAAAGGCCGGACCACCCAAGAGACTGTTTACGAGTCAAAAGTGTGTGTGTGTGTGTGTGTGTGTGTGTGTGTGTGTGTGTGTGTGTGTGTGTGTGTGTGTGTGTGTGTGTGTGTGTGTGTGTGTGTGTGTGTGTGTGTGGTGTGTGTGTGTGTGTGTGTGTGTGTGTGTGTGTGTGTGTGTGTGTGTGTGTGTGTGTGTGTGTGTGTGTGTGTGGTGTGTGTGTGTGTGTGTGTGTGTGTGTGTGTGTGTGTGTGTGTGACGATTGAGCGATGGCCGTCTTTAATGTCGGGCCAGGGGAAGTGTCATCAGCGTGAGATGACACTGCAGGTGAGACCAGGTAGTGAGGCAGGCCAACACACACACACACACACCTTCAAAGGTCACGCTCCATCCTCTCCCTCGCTGCTCCTCTTCATGACGGACGTGGTGCTCATTAATAACTGTATTAATTACGCTGCATGGGAATAACATGCGTTTACTTTCTCCCTCTCTTCCTCTTCCTCCCCGCTCCTCTTCCTCCCCGCTCCTCTTCCTCCCCGCTCCTCTTCCTCCTCTCAGATTTCCAGTCCTGTCTGATCTGTGTGGCTCGCCGAGTGCCGATGAAAGAGAGACCGGTGCTGCCGACTCACGAGAGTTTCACCACGCGCCAAGACCTGCAAGGTACACACACACACACACACACACACACACACACACACACACTCACACAACCCTCACACAACCCTCACACACAACCACACATGCACGCACACACACACACACACACACTCTCACTCTCACTCACACACACACACACACAACCACACACATACTCACACTCACACACACAGACACACACACACACAACCACACACTCACACACACACACTAACTCACATAAAAGCACCATCCAGTAACAATTAGTGAATCATGCGTAAGAAGGGGAAGAAGGACTTAGATAATTTACTTGTGTGTGTCACCACGGCAACGAAAGTTTATTTATATAGCCCCTTTCAACACAAGGCGATTCAAAGTGCTTTACCAACATGAAGATATTAAGAAAATGGCATTTAAAAACAAAGATAACGCCCCGTGTGTAACGCCCCGTGTGTAACGCCCCGTGTGTAACGCCCCGTGTGTAACGCCCCGTGTGTAACGCCCCGTGTGTAACGCCCCGTGTGCTCCAGGTAAGATCACGTCTCTGGACACCAGTCTGCTGCGGGCCTCCATGAAGCCGGGCTGGGAGGACCTGGTGCGGCGATGCATTCAGAGATTCCACCTGCAGAACGACGGGGAGATGTCCTTCGCCAAGAGGCACCAGCAGGAAGGTAACCATCACTCGTCTCTCGGATGTCACAGCGACTCCGTTAGTGTAACCCAGTGCTTCTCAAAGTGTGGCCCGCGCCCCCTAGTGGTGTATATTGGTAACACTTCACATTTGAAATTAATTAATTAATTAAAGTTTTCCGCACTCTCGTGGGAATATCTCCGCAATGGAGCGAGCTTAAGTTTCACTTTCAATTGCATGATATAGCCCAGATAAACACCTTCGTCACACATGTTGCCACTTGTTTGTACCATTTTCAGGCGATTTGTAAAAAACGATGTGTTTTTGGATATTTGTAGAGTCAGGTGGTCCTCGAGTGTTTACCATTTTCAGGCGATTTGTAATCTGTGTTTTTGGATAGGTGGTCCGCGAGTGTTTTGTTATGGGTTAAGTGGTCCCTGGTTTGAGAAACACCGGTGTAAACAATGGCTTATAAATAATATTATCTGTACTTTAGGCAACGTGTATATCTCAATATCATGCTATCCTTTCTAAAACTGTACAACACAAGCATTGAAATAAACCCTTTAAACCAGGCTCCTTCCTATAGGACCCTTGTTGGTAGTTTTAGGACATGGAAATGTTTTTGTGACTTAAGACGTTAAGTAAGGGATAATGTGCAGCGACGCGGTCATCATGGGGAAAAGAACACCGACAGGCTGATCAGGAGCCCGACGCGAGGCGGAGGGATCTAGATCGGCATGAAGGTGTTATTATCCCGCTGATTACACACGGCCACATTCTCAACAAAGTAACGATATGACTCCCAATATTAATTGAAATGATTTTATTGATTTAAAAAATAGTTGTATTTAAATTGACGTGCATCCGCGAAGAAAAATAGTCCGTTGTTACCGTTTGAACTAACGGAGCAACGGCAGGAACTGCTTCGATAGCGTTTTTGAGGAGCTTTCTGATTACAGATTTGAAAACATCGCTCCTTGCTTTAAAAGTAGCACACTTCATGATGTCAGACCTTGGAGAGTATCTAGATATCCTGCCCTGATGCCGAAGTAACTGCACACTGAATATGTGTCGCCGTTTGATGTCTATTTGGACCGCTGAGTAAAAAGGAGGGTTTCTGCCCCGGTACTTCTCTGTAAACAGTTCAATCGACCGGACTTCTTTCTGAAGATGTGAGCGTCCTTAACAACGGTCAATAAGACCTTGACAGCGGTCTGTCTGTTCGGTATTAACAACGTGTTCTGAATTGACCAATCAGAATCGAGTATTCAACTATAAATAAAGCATAAAGCAGATTAACGTGTGCTTGTATACGAAAAGTCATACTAACCGATATATTGAACAGATTTTTCTTGCAAACTGGGCACTTTTCAACTCAAATCGGAGCCTAAACTCTACAGAATAGGCATAATTATGCAAAACGCATGAATCATTCTCACTCAAAACGGTTTTCTATGTGCATCTCCTTACTTAATCACTCCGGAATAAGGACAGTGTTGGAAACGATGGCGTGAATGCGACGTGTATTCCTGCTGAACTTGCACAAATAAACACTCAAATCAGAGCCTAAACAATACAGGGTGAAGTTTGAGTATACACACTAACAACTGTTCTGTGTGTCCTCAGTGCTGCGCCACGGCCAGGCCTTCAGCCCGATCTACCGCTTCTCTCTCTCCGACGGCACCATCGTGTCGGCGCACACTAAGAGCAAGCTGGTGCGCTCTCCGGCCACCAACGAGCCGCAGCTCTACATGTCGCTGCACATCCTGCAGAGGTATGGCATGCATGTGTGCATGTGGCGTTGTGGGGGACATCTGCAGCTGGAAGGAGGAGACATGCTGCATCCTGTCCATAGAGCCCGGGGAGGTTATATGTGTGGAGGCTATTAGTCTCAGGGTATCATCAAACCGTGTACATGGTGTTTCACTCGCATCAGAGCGATAAGGGAACGGTTCCATTCAAAACCTTCTGTTTAGAAAAACCTCCGATTCCAGCTTTTTAAATACTATCTGGTTACTTTACTTTTCTACGTTGGACATTGTGTCTTTCATGTTAGTTGTGTTCCCCTGCCGGACAAAAACACTTTTTAATTGTGAATATTGATGATATTATATATGAACGGTTACTTAACGTTTGATATTGCGCCCCCTTCAGGGAGCAGACGGCGTGTGGGATGGGTCAGGACATCGGTCAGACCCCAGGAATGGCCCCCAAACCCATGAACTCCTCCACGCCCTCCATGACCCCCCCGACCCCCGGCAGCCTGCCTGGTTCTGGGCCTCAGGGCCAGGAGACCACCATCAGCAGCAACAGCAGCACGCCTTTCTCCTCTCTTGGCCCTCGAGAGCCTCCTGCCATGGGGGGCCACATGCAGAGCTATCGTTTCGGGTGCCCCCCTCCTCACAATCACACTGGAGGCATGCAGCCACCTCAGCAAGGGGCTAATTGGAGGATGAACAGTCCGTCGAGAGCGAGTCCGAGCCCAGCAGGAGGGCCACATCCTCCTCAACAGAACTCTATGTTGTCCCCGAGGCATCGAAACAGTCCTGGGGGGTCTGGGAGCCCTCGAGTAGCGGGTATTCACTCCCCCTCACCTGTCGGCATGTGTGGGGGCCCCCCAGGTAGCAGCGGCAATGCTAACAGCTACACTAGCAGCTCTCTCTCTGCACTTCAGGCCCTTAGTGAGTGTCATGGGGTGGGGCACGGGGCCCCTCACACTCTGGGCTCTCCAGACAGAAAGATGGGTTCTCCAGTGGGGGTCTCACAGGGAGGGGGCTCTCATCTGATGTCCAAACTGGGAGGAGAGTCATACGGATCGAATATGGAGGGTCAGGAGACGAATATGGAGCCGAAAGAGGAGCGAGAAGGGGCCCCCGATGACTCCCTGAACCGTCTTCACGACAACAAAGGCCACACTAAGCTTCTACAGCTTCTCACGACTAAACCGGAGCCCCTGGAGACCCCTTTGTCCCCGGGGGGCGAGGGGAAGGAGGGCCGCGGGGGCCAAAACGCAGCGAACACTCACGCCTCCTCGCTAAAAGAGAAACACAAGATCCTGCACCAGCTGCTGCAGAACAGCACGTCCCCCGTGGACCTGGCCAAACTCACAGCCGAGGCCACGGGCAAAGAGCCGGGTCAGGAGCAGAACCAGGGGGCCGGGGGTCAGGGGTCAGGGCCCGATATGGGTCTGAAGCAAGAGCCTCTGAGCCCCAAGAAGAAGGACAACGCCCTGCTGAGATACCTGCTGGACAAGGACGACACCGCGGGGAAGGAGAAGATGAAGCTGGAGGCGGGGGAGGTGAAGCTGGAGGGAGGGAAGCATCCGACGGTGAAGACGGAGAAACAAGACGCTGGGTACGACCGCGCCGAGCAGGTGAGAGCAAAACAACAACAACAAACAAAAACATCCTCACTTTCCCTTAGTGGCTTCTTCACCACAGGCTGCAAAGACCTCTGATCTAGGTGCAACATCAGTTCCTGGGTATAATCGAGATATCTTCAGGGTGCTGATGAGGCATTTCTACAACCGGCCACTGTCGAAAGTCAAGGGTTGCAAAGGCGGAGAAAATGCCTCGGTGAGAAAGAATATGTATGTTTCTATAGATGCCATATTAAGATCACATCAAGCCATCATTCGATTTGTATTCAGTGTATTTCTATTTCCAAAACATTGTTTATTTTATAGGCAGTAAAAAAAGCCACGAATAAAATTGAACTCGGTGCAAAAAATCCTCAGAAAAGTTTAAATGTGTATCAAGCCAGTGTCCTATCACATCAAGCCATCATTCGATTGGCATTCAGTGCATTTCCATAGCTTATTTTATATGCATAGACGTTATGCACCTCAAACTAGTATTTAAAGTGGCAGGTTCATTTTGTAAAAGCCTTATTTTAATAGACATGTTTCGTCCCAAATATTTATTTTAAATATCTAAAATAACTCCGTCAGAGAGCTGTATCAGCGCGCGGTCAAAAACGGGACATTTCTTCAGATTGTTTGTCAAAAATACAGACAGGTGTAGGAATATCATCATCTTCTCCAATGTACTAGCCTAGTACGGTCTGTTTCATGTGGTACGGTCTAGATATCCTCAGGGTCTCGGTGCATATGAGAGAGCGTCTCCTTTTTGTTTACTTCTTCTTCGTCCGTCCGCTCTGAAACGCTGCCCTCAAAACCCATTCAGTAACCTCCTTCTCTCCGTGGCTAAACTTTCCTCCCGTGCTGCTCCACTTCCTCTCCGATGATCTGGGTTAGGCAGCAGATGTTGGTGCTGCAGAGGTCACACACACACACACACACACACACACACACACACACGCACACGCACACACACACTAGCCCATGTACTTGTGTGTATTGTCAAACACCAGTATTGGGGCCGTGCAATTGATGTACTAGTTCCTATACCTCGCTATAATACTGACAGTTGTAACTTATCCTCAAAATGTCATCTGGCCCTCATAGTGTTTAATATGTATAACATAAATGGCCGTCTTACGCCAGGTCTCCATGACGATGTGTGACACACTTGATATGAAGCTCAAGCGTCGGTGGCAGGACCGCTGTGTGTTTCTTAATTCCGTGTATAAACACATCTGGTGCGTTCCCTGGCAGCAGGCGATCCGCCGGCTTCAAACAGCTGTGACATTTGGACGGTTTCCCCGTGGAGATCCAGACATTTGATCCTGGCTGCGTTTGGCACCGGGCTCGGGTCAGAACTGGCGCTGAACGAGAGGAGGACGGGGGGGGGGGTTCAGCTCCGACGTCGCCACACGACCCGAAAAACAGATATAAATACGAATTTCTCTCCTCCACATTTCTATAGAAACATTTCCCAGACATGCTCTCTGCGTCTGCATGTGTGTACAGTCTGTGCTCGGTCACTCGGGTACACAAATAGAGGAGGAGGAGGAGGAAGAGGAGGAGGAGGAGAGGAGGAGGAGGAGGAGGAGGAGGAGGAGGAGGAAGAAGACGGAGGAAGAGGAGGAGGAGGTGATTGGGTGGATAATAAGAGCTGCTGAACAAAGGAGTAGATCCTCCCCCCCAGGAGAGTAGAGAGAAAATGATGAGCCATATGCTGCTGCATGTCCTCTCTGCTGCCATGGAGATACAGAGGCGTGCGTGTGTGTGTGTGTGTGTGTGTGTGTGTGTGTGTGTGTGTGTGTGTGTGTGTGTGTGTGTGTGTGTGTGTGTGTGTGTGTGTGTGTGTGTGTGTGTGTGTGTGTGTGTGTGTGTGTGTGTGTGTGTGTGTGTGGTGTGTGTGTGTGTGTGTGTGTGTGTGTGGTGTGTGTGTGTGTGTGTGTGTGTGTGTGTGTGTGTGTGTGTGTGTGTGTGTGTGTGTGTGTGTGTGTGTGTGTGTGTGTGGCGCTCTTATTGGCTAACACATTGTACGTGATAGGCTAAGAGGCGGGACATCTCTAAGCTGGTTGACCAATCAGAGCAGCTCTGGTTTCAGACAGAGGGTGAAAACTTTCTAGTTGAAATCGTATAATGACCTTGAAAATGACCTTAATGACTCAGCGAAAAATAGATAATTCCTACTTTCCAAGTACTCGTGTTTGCAGCTTCTCAATACTCGGTATTGCATCCTCTAAAAGTTGCTTTATCAGCTGTTTTTCAGGCTAGATTTCCCACTTGTTTCTGTTGACGTTTCTGCGCCGAGACGACTGCAGTTCTGCTTTTCCCGCCCTCGCTCTCACTTCCTGTTTCATGGTCGATGCTCCGTCTTACCTTCGGTCTACAACGACATTTGGTTAATTAAATATATCGGATTGGAGTCGAGAAGACCCGACTGTGAGAAAGTCGAAAGCTAGTTCTCTTTGCGTCACATTTCAGGTTTAATTAAGGAATATTTAGTTTTTATTCTCAGTTTTTCAACATGACAAACTGACATGTTGAAAGCTTCATCCAGAACATATCAACCCAAATGTTAAGAGAAAAACAACAAGCACAGAAAACCCGAAATGCCAGCAGATAAAATGGACATGAATTATTGCCAGAGATTCTATATTTGATATAAAACAAAGACGGGAGAGTGTCTCTTCATATCTTAAGCTTTTGATATTCCTTTCTTAATAAAACTCCACTCTCAATATCTATAATCCACAAAAACAGGATTCTTTAACAGATATCTGAAGCATAATCACACATAATTGTTTCTCTTAAAGGGGACCTATCATGCACTTTTTGTTCGTCTTTTATAATAATAATAATAAATTGTATTTTTATAGCGCTTTTCTCGAACCCAAAGACGCTTTACATTTGGGGAAGGGTAGACAAACAAGGACAGGCAATAAAACAACAGAAAAGCAGCCGGGAGGAAGTTGGTTAAGAGGGGAGGGGCTTACGGATATACAGAGTTGAAGAGGTGGGTTCTGCTGCGTCATGACGTCACCGTTTACGTGCCTGCTTCATAAAATCCAAACCGCGCAGATACCCCTCACATCGACAACGACAACAATGGCCGATTGTATTGAAGCGCTGTTCGCTTTGGTTATCCTCTCACGAAACGAAATGGAAGGCATCGGACGACTTTACTTGGAACTTTACAAACATCACACGCGAAATGCAAGACTTCTTTGTGGTCTTCAGCATCTACTTCAACCCGCCTCGACGTAAGAGAGACGTAAGCGACGCCGCCTCTTGGCTCCGAAGCTCTTGCCTCTAGACCGACAATTTTTTGGAGCTGGAAGTGAACCGGATTCCTGAGCTTCTGCGGTGTGAACAGGAAAAAACGGTACTTTTCAGGCTCCGAGCCAGAGCTGAAAACGCGATGGGGTGAAAGGGGCATTAGGGGAATGAGAGACCGCTCGAAAGCGCTGGAGACGCTGTAGTACATATGCCAGGCCTGTAGGTGGCGCTGTAACCTGCCACACAAGCAGAATCAGCCCTTGCAAAAACAGGGCTGGAATAGAGCAAATAGAGCGACATGAGGCATGGCTAAAATGCAGGATCTGTTTGGTATTTTGAACAAATAATAATATCTGTTTTAAATATAGCACGATAGGTCCCCTTTAAGTAAGAAACGCAATTAAAGGGACCCTCTGCTGCTCATGTTCATGCGTGCATCAGTATTTAGTGCGTCTACGGCCTCACTTCCATGCTTTAATGCACAAACGGGATTTGAGCCTTTGCACACGTATAGAAGGAAAGGGAAAAGCACAACAGGGCCTCTTTAAGAAAGCGAAAACCTCCCACACAGAAACAAAGAGGGCTTTAATTCAGTTCAGCGTGAGTGCGTTCCCTCGCTGCAGAGAGGAGCCTCATCCTGTACTTAAAGGCTGTGTAACGTGCAGTCTGTCCTCAGCTGAACTGCTCTAATCATCTGCAGATGGAGCATGCGCTTCTGCAGCGTCCTCGCTAGAAAAGGCTGCTGAGATGCGGAGGGGGGGAACATGCATCGATAGACATGCGACCCATTAGGGGTAAAAGCAACCGGAGGAGGACGGAGCATTGACCCATCGTCGAGAAGCTTCTACATAGCAACCAGACGTTAGGGTTAACCTCCCACGGATAGATATCCACCCGAATGCAAGCAGATAGCATGTCGATTAGTTCCAGCCAAAGACGGGGAGTTTCTCTTCATATCTTGATATTCTTTTTTTAATAAAACTCCACTGTCATTATCTAGAATCCACAAAAACAAGATTCTTTGATTGGAATCTGAGGCATAGTTTCTTTCGATTAGGAAATGCCCTGAACGTGTCCCTATTCTGCTGGGTTTCAGGCGTATATCAGTGCCTCACACTCACTGCCCCTACACACGGCGGCGTCACGATTCGCCGAACTGCATTGTGGGAGCAAAGCGTCGCTTCTCTCGCGGTGCTCGCTGCAAAAGTAGAGCAATGTTCTACTTTTGCCGCCTCGACGGAGGCGTCAGCCAATCAAATCCCTCGTATGTAAATCTGACAGTACAAGCAGTAGCCAATCAAACCGGGTGTATGTTGGGAGAGCCAGACCGCAGTTATTTCCCATATGTCAAACAAAGGAGGAGAAAATGATCGTGGCGGTCGGGAATCACCCGGTACTCTATGACCAGTCCCTCTTCACCTACAGGGGTACAGACCGGAGGAGCCAGGCATGGGGGGAGGGGGCAGAGGCAGAAACTGGTAGGTCTTCGCTTGTTTGGGGAGTTTATATCCAGTGTACTTCGTTTGAATGGACAGCTAGCAAGCATAGACAGTATTTAGCCAGCATGGATGTAGCATGAATGCTTTGCTTTGTGTGTCAGGGGCGGGAGATCCATGCGGTTGGTTGTTGGTCGAGCTTCAGACACGCCCACCGCCAAGCGGCAACGCACGCCGCCGTGTGTAGGGGCCGTCACTGTAACGGCCCGTCCACACAGCGGCGTGCGTTGGAGCTTGCCGGCGGGCGTGTCTGAAGCTCGACCAACAACCAACCGCATGGATCTCCCGCCCCTGACACACAGGCAGCGGTTTGATTGGCTAGAGCTCGTACTGGCATTCGATTGGCTGACGCTTCTGCCGAGGCGTCAACAGTTGCTCAACTTCTGCCGCGAGCCACGCCGGCAAAGCTCTGCGTCGCTTCCCACAATGCAGTTCGGCGAAAAGCGACCGCATTCAAAGTGAACGGTGAAGCGGTCAGCGCACGCCGCCGTGTGGACGGGCCGTCAGTGTCTATAATGCACAAAAACTGAGAGCGAGCATTGATAGAGATGCGAGCCGTTGGGAGTAGAGGCGACTAGGAAGTGGGAGGAGAGGAGGATCGAGCATTACATCATCCCTGACCTCATTAGGGCTTTCCTCCCTTTCCCCCCCCCTCACGTCTCACCCTTTTCTGCGCCTCCCCCTTCTCACAGTCCAGTCCAGCTTCAGATGAAACCCCTCATCAGTCGCCTTTCTGTATTTATCTAAAGTCGAGACGTGCAATAATGTGAGAGCAGAGAGGCTGCTGCTGTACAGTAAGTCACGAGCTGTGTGTGTGTGTGTGTGTGTGTGTGTGTGTGTGTGTGTGTGTGTGTGTGTGTGTGTGTGTGTGTGTGTGTGTGTGTGTGTGTGTGTGTGTGTGTGTGTGTGTGTGTGTGTGTGTGTGTGTGTGTGTGTGTGTGTGTGGTGTGTGTGTGTGTGTGTGTGTGTGTGTGTGTGTGTGTGTGTGTGTGTGTTGTGTGTGTGTGTGTGTGTGTGTGTGTGTGTGTGTGTGTGTGTGTGTGTGTGTGTGTGTCTCTAGTGGCCGCATGCAGACGGTGCAACTTATTTACCCTTGCAGTCCCTTCGGTGTGAAGCAGCACGACCTCCTCTGAGCACGTCACCACTATCTGTTTTCCTTTCATCAAGACTCGACCGGCCGCTGCTAGAATTCAACTGGTCGATTAGTTACCGTCTGGTTTATCAAGTGGCATAAAATAGAGATCCTATTTATAGCGATATCTTGATGCTTTTTCTGGCAGTCCAGTACTATCTGAAATATATCAATTATAGTTACAAATTATGTTTTGAATTACAACTTATAATTCAATTAATCAATCAATGTTTATTTATAGCCCAATATCATAAATGTTACATTTGGACTTCACAGTTTGTACAGAATATCAGTATGACAATAGAACACCCTCTGTCCTTAGACCCTCTGTCCTTAGACCCTCTCAGACCCTCTGTCCTCAGACCCTCTGTCCTCAGACCCTCTGTCCTCAGACCCTCTGTCCTTACACCCTCTGTCCTTACACCCTCTGTCCTTACACCCTCTGTCCTTACACCCTCTGTCCTCAGACCCTCTGTCCTCAGACCCTCTGTCCTCAGACCCTCTGTCCTTAGACCCTCTGTCCTTAGACCCTCTGTCCTCAGACTCTCTGTCCTCAGACCCTCTGTCCTCAGACCCTCTGTCCTCAGACCCTCTGTCCGTAGACCCTCTGTCCTCAGACCCTCTGTCCTCAGACCCTCACATCGTACAAGGAAACACTTCCAGAGAAAACCCACAGTTTAAGGGAACATGGGAGAAAGCTCAGGGAGAGCAGCAGAGGAGGGATCCCTCTCCCAGGACGGACAGACTGCAATAGATGCCGTGTGGAAATTGAAAAGATAATACATTTGCAACATAGGTAGTCCAGATGTTTGGAAATGCATGTGTGTATAATAGGAAGATGAATCCACGAGGATATCCATCCAGGAACTCTGATCCAGGACCACAGCCACGACTCAAGATCCAGGGCTCGTGATCCAGGACACAGGACCGCAGGATCATCCATGACTCCGGATCCCGGCGTATAGAGACACCAGAAAGAAAGACATGTGGGGAAGCTGGGTTAATGGAACATGAGAGGACACAGGTACAGACAGAGAGAAGGAAGAAGGAAGATGTCCCCATGAGAGGACACAGGTACAGACAGAGAGAAGGAAGAAGTAAGATGTCCCCATGAGAGGACACAGGTACAGACAGAGAGAAGGAAGAAGCAAGATGTCCCCATGAGAGGACACAGGTACAGACAGAGAGAAGGAAGAAGTAAGATGTCCCGCGACACACTAAGCCTCTATCAGCAAAACTAGGGTCTGAATCTAATCAGCCCTAACTATAAGCTTTATCAAAAAGGAAGGTCTTCAGCGCACTCTTAAAACGGATAGGGTGTCTGCCGCCCGAACACAAACTGGAAGCTGATTCCACAAATGTGGAGCTTGATAAGAAAAGGCTCTGGCTCCCATTGTACTTTCAGAGACTCTTGGAACAACCAACAACCCTGCATTCTTGGAACGCAATGCCCTAGTAGGACAGTAGGGTGTAATGAGTTCTTTAAGGTAAGATGGCGCCTGCCCATTAAGGGCTTTGTAGGCGAGAAGAAGAATTTTAAATGCTATCCTGTGTTCTATAGGGAGCCAGTGTAAGGCAGCCAGAACAGGAGTCATGTGGTCCCTTCTCCTAACTCTGGTTAGTACACGAGCCGCAGCATTTTGAATCAGCTGAAGCGACTTGATTGACTTCTTGGTACTCCCTGATAATAAAGAGTTACAATAATCCAGCCGAGAAGTAACAAATGCATGGACTAGTTTCTCTGCATCGCTTTGAGGCAAGATGTGCCTGATCTTTGCAACAACGAAGGAACAAGAAAGAAGTACCTCTCATAACTTTTCATCTTTGAGTCTATAAATAGTCATACAAACTGAAACATGTCCATCCCAGTTACTCAGTTTAAATGAAGGTCGTGAAATAGAGAAATGCATCTAATCTCATGTTTGCATGTAAATGATTAATTGGGTATCAAATCATTTCTTATTCTTTGGTGAAGCTATTGCTGCTAATTTTCTGCCAAAAGTATCTTTCATCGATTACACAATTATCAAAATAGTTAATAGGCGTGTGGCGCAGTGGGTTGGTGTTCGGATCAGGGGTCACAGGTTCAAACCCCTCTACACATCCTTTCCTCGAGTAGAAGTACACACATCCTTTCCTCGAGTAGAAGTACACACATCCTTTCCTCGAGTAGAAGTACACACATCCTTTCCTCGAGTAGAAGTACACACATCCTTTCCTCGACTAGAAGTACACACATCCTTTCCTCGAGTAGAAGTACACACATCCTTTCCTCGAGTAGAAGTACACACATCCTTTCCTCGAGTAGAAGTACACACATCCTTTCCTCGAGTAGAAGTACACACATCCTTTCCTCGAGTAGATTACCACATCCTTTCCTCGAGTAGAAGTACACACATCCTTTCCTCGAGTAGAAGTACCACACATCCTTCTCGAGTAGAAGTACACACATCCTTTCCTCGAGTAGAAGTACACACATCCTTTCCTCTAGTAGAAGTACACACATCCTTTCCTCGAGTAGAAGTACACACATCCTTCCTCGAGTAGAAGTACACACATCCTTTCCTCGAGTAGCAGTACACACATCCTTTCCTCGAGTAGAAGTACACACATCCTTTCCTCGAGTAGAAGTACACACATCCTTTCCTCGAGTAGAAGTACACACATCCTTTCCTCGAGTAGAAGTACACACATCCTTTCCTCGAGTAGACGTACACACATCCTTTCCTCGACTAGAAGTACACACATCCTTTCCTCGAAGTAGAAGGTACACACATCCTTTCCGAGAAGCTAGAAGTTACACACATCCTTTCCTCGACTAGAAGTACACACATCCTTTCCTCGAGTAGAAGTACACACATCCTTTCCTCGAGTAGAAGTACACACATCCTTTCCTCGAGTAGAAGTACACACATCCTTTCCTCGAGTAGAAGTACACACATCCTTTCCTCGAGTAGAAGTACACACATCCTTTTCTCGAGTAGAAGTACACACATCCTTTCCTCGACTAGAAGTACACACATCCTTTCCTCGAGTAGAAGTACACACATCCTTTCCTCGAGTAGAAGTACACACATCCTTTCCTCGAGTAGAAGTACACACATCCTTTCCTCGAGTAGAAGTACACACATCCTTTCCTCGAGTAGAAGTACACACATCCTTTCCTCGAGTAGAAGTACACACATCCTTTCCTCGAGTAGAAGTACACACATCCTTTCCTCGAGTAGAAGTACACAATCCTTTCCTCGAGTAGAAGTACACACATCCTTTCCTCGAGTAGAAGTACACACATCCTTTCCTCGAGTAGAAGTACACACATCCTTTCCTCGAGTAGAAGTACACACATCCTTTCCTCGAGTAGAAGTACACACATCCTTTCCTCAACTAGAAGTACACCCAAAAGTTTTGTGAAGCCGCCATTTTATTATCCTCGCATTAGCATTATTAGCATTAGCATTATTAGCATTAGCCCAGCGCAGAAACGCAGAGAGACTAACTTATGGCAACACAAAATAAAACATGGGAGCGGTGGAGATGAGGAGGTGTCGGCGTTCTGGCGATTTACTCGGAAGGCTTCAGTAGAAGCTGCTGGGACTCCCAGCAGCTTCTACTGAAGCCTTCCCCAACTCCGGGGACTTCCGGCCGGGGACTCCGGGCGGCAGTGTACGCCGTGAAGTGGGTTGCGGCCTGCCAGTAAACCCAAAGCAGAAGAAGAAGAAGCGACGTCAGCGGCTTCATTTGCCTAATCCTCCCCCAGGGACTTATTCCGGTGTGAACGCGATCTGAACTTAGTGGGTGGGGAAAGTACCGCGGTGTGAACGCGCCTTATGATGGAGAAAAAGAGGAATAAAGAGACACATTTTCCTAGAGATTCATTTTAATATCGTGGTTCTTCAGGATCTTCAGGTTCTTCAGGTTCTTCAGGTTCTTCAGGATCTTCAGGTTCTTCAGGATCTTCAGGTTCTTCAGGTTCTTCAGGTTCTTCAGGATCTTCAGGTTCTTCAGGTTCTTCAGGTTCTTCAGGATCTTCAGGTCCTTCAGGTTCTTCAGGATCTTCAGGTTCTTCAGGTTCTTCATGTTCTTCAGGATCTTCAGGTTCTTCAGGTTCTTCAGGTTCTTCAGGTTCTTCAGGTTCTTCAGGATCTTCAGGATCTTCAGGTCCTTCAGGATCTTCAGGTTCTTCAGGATCTTCAGGTCCTTCAGGTTCTTCAGGTTCTTCTGGTTCTTCAGGTCCTTCAGGTTCTTCAGGTTCTTCAGGTTCTTCAGGTTCTTCAGGATCTTCAGGATCTTCAGGTCCTTCAGGATCTTCAGGATCTTCAGGTTCTTCAGGTTCTTCAGGTTCTTCAGGTTCTTCAGGATGAAAGCCCGGTCTTTGTTTCTGATGGCTGTTTGTGAAACTGAAGAGCAAAGGGTCTGAGAGTCCAGATGCGTGAAGGGGCTCGTGTCCCCTCTCAAAGTGCCTTCACATTTATGTAGCTTGAAATGACAAATGGTACATCCTCAGATGGCTTCAGAGTGTGCTACCCCTCAGGTGGCTTCAGAGTGTCCTCACTGTGACCAGGACAGCTGAGATGAAGAGAAGAGTGGCCTAGATTTGATCAAAGTGGTCCATTTCATCCTGGAGTTACTGATCCAGATGGAGCTCTCTTTCAACCTGTTTCCCAAAGCCTCCGTTTCCTCTTCACTTCCTCTGTTTCCTCACTTCCTCTGTTTCCTCACTTCCTCTGTTTCCTCTCTCTCTCTCTGTTCCTTCCTCTCATGTTTCCTCTCTCTCTCTGTGTCCTTCCTCTCATGTTTCCTCACTCTCTCTCTCTGTGTCCTTCCTCTCATGTTTCCTCACTCTCTCTCTCTGTGTCCTTCCTCTCATGTTTCCTCTCTCTCTCTCTCTGTGTCCTTCCTCTCATGTTTCCTCTCTCTCTCTCTCTGTGTCCTTCCTCTTCATGTTTCCCTCACTCTCTCTCTCTGTGTCCTTCCTCTCATGTTTCCTCTCTCTCTCTCTGTTTCCTTCCTCTCATGTTTCCTCACTCTCTCTCTCTGTGTCCTCACTCTCTCTCTCTGTGTCCTTCCTCTCATGTTTCCTCTCTCTCTCTCTGTTTCCTTCCTCTCATGTTCCTCACTCTCTCTCTCTGTGTCCTTCCTCTCATGTTTCCTCTCTCTCTCTCTCTGTGTCCTTCCTCTCATGTTTCCTCACTCTCTCTCTGTGTCCTTCCTCTCATGTTTCCTCTCTCTCTCTCTGTTTCCTTCCTCTCATGTTTCCTCACTCTCTCTCTCTGTGTCCTCACGCTCTCTCTCTGTGTCCTTCCTCTCATGTTTCCTCTCTCTCTCTCTGTTCTCCTTCCTCTCATGTTTCCTCTCTCTCTCTCTGTTTCCTTCCTCTCAGTTTCCTCTCTCTCTCTCTCTGTTTCCTTCCTCTCACGTATTCCTCTCTCTCTCTCTCTCTGTTTCCTTCCTCTCATGTTTCCTCTCTCTCTCTGTTTCCTTCCTCTCATGTTTCCTCTCTCTCTCTGTGTGTCCTTCCTCTCATGTTTCCTCTCTCTCTCTGTGTCCTTCCTCTCACGTTTCCCTCTCTCTCTCTCTCTGTTTCCTTCCTCTCATGTTCCTCTCTCTCTCTCTCTGTTCCTTCCTCTCACGTTTCTCTCTCTCTCTCTCTGTTTCCTTCCTCTTACGTTCCTCTCTCTCTCTCTCTGTTTCCTTCCTCTCATGTTTCCTCTCTCTCTCTGTTTCCTTCCTCTCATGTTTCCTCTCTCTCTCTGTGTGTCCTTCCTCTCATGTTTCCTCTCTCTCTCTGTTTCCTTCCTCTCATGTTTCCTCTCTCTCTCTCTCCGTGTCTCCCTCTCATGTTTCCTCTCACTCTCTCTCTCTGTGTCCTTCCTCTCATGTTTCCTCACTCTCTCTCTCTGTATCCTTCCTCTCATGTTTCCTCATTCTCTCTCTCTGTGTCCTTCCTCTCATGTTTCCTCACTCTCTCTCTCTGTATCCTTCCTCTCATGTTTCCTCATTCTCTCTCTCTGTGTCCTTCCTCTCATGTTTCCTCACTCTCTCTCTCTGTATCCTCTCCAGTCTTCAGAGTTGGACGACATCCTGAACGACCTTCAGAGCGCCGGGCCTCCTCTCTTCACTGACCAGCGGCCCGTCTCTCAGACCAGTCCGATGGACAAGCAGAACATCATCAACGACATCCTGCAGATGTCCGACGGCGGCGCCGGCGCCCTCCAGCCGCACCGGAGCATCGGCATGAACCCCAGTGAGTCTACCAATCCAGGAAACACACATTTTAACTTCATAATAATTTCATTTCCAAACTCGCACAAAAATTGTAAAAACAGATTTTGAAAATGATATTATTTGTACTTTGGGTGACACACATGTTCACCAAATTCTTTGCGTGCAGATTTCACCGGGGTGCGTCCAGTTCAGCCGGGTCGGGGTCTGCCTGTGAGGAGTGTGTCTCTGGATATGAACGTGTCCCCCCAGCAGGGATCACTTCAGTATCCAATCAGAGCCACCAGCCCATACACTCTCATGCAACAACAACAACAACAACAACAACAACAACAACAGCAGCAGCAGCAGCACAGCATGATGGGTAATCAGGCTGGGATGGTCAATACAGGTGAGTGCAACCCATGATGCTCTGATTTATAGTTCTTACACCTCGTAATAAAACTGAAAAGTTGTCACTTATCCTCGAAACATGACGAACTTGATATAAAGCACAAATTATATTAATATTTTATATCAACATTTTACTATTTTGTCACTGTTAAATAATTACACATCCCTCTCTCTCTGCAGGACTGATGGCCCCCGGGGGTCCACGTCCCAGCATGCATCAGCAGCAGGAGGGTTGGGGGGGGTCCTCAGCCTCAGCGCCCCCTCTCGGAGCATCAGGTCCCGCTCAGCAGGGGGCCCTTCAGGCAGGATGGGGCCCAACGGAGCCCCTCTGAGGCCCAACAGCCTGCCGGGGCCACGACAGATGCTCCAGGGCCCCATGATGCCCAATGGTGAGAGACTGGGAGATTACTAACCCCAACGACTCGGGTCTCTCAATAAATAACTTTCTCGACTCGCCTTTACTGTGCTTTTAGCCAAAAAGGATGTAGCATGCTGACATATTCAATGCAGGGTATTTAAACCCTTTACTCGCTCAGTAAATATACACACATAGTACACACATAGTACACGCTCAGTAAATATACACACATATCGATAGGAAGACCCTAAATCACCCATATTATATTCTATCAATGCTACCAAGTGTTGAATGCTGCCTCCTAGTGGCTAAGCATGGTATTTATTTTAAATCTAAATTAAATTCAGTGCATCAACTTGTTTTGTTTTTAATGTTTTCATTTCATATTATTAGAAGATGTCTTTGAGTACTCAGAAGAGAGTGCTTTTTTATTCATTTATTTAATTTACCTCCCTGGCGCTTTGGAGGATATTTAAGCTCCTCTTAAAGTCTTCCCTTCATGGTAGTTAACGAACTCTCTTTCTGCTCTTACAGCCCAGTCTGATATGGACATCGGGATGGTCTCTCATCACTTCTCCCAGCAGCAGCAGCAGCAGGCCCCCCCCAACACCACGGCCCCCTGGCCCGACAGCATGATGCCCATCGACCAGACCGCCTTCGTTAACCAGGCCAGGTGAGAAACGGGGAGAAAACTACCATTAAATGTTATTAATAATGCCAGAAAATCGTACTAAGCTCCGTACTAACGGTCAGTACGTATCTTGTTATGAACCGGGGGAGAAAACACAATTCCACCTCGAGGATAAAATACAAATTCTGATTTAGTTTGAGAGTTTGAACAGACCGCCTTCGTTAACCAGGCCAGGTGAGAAACTGGGAGAAAACTACCATTAAATGTTCAATTAAATAATGCCAGAACATCGTACGAAGCTCCGTGCTAACGGTCAGTACTTATCCCACATTTCAGATATTACGTCATATCGGACGCACATCTGGATCAGCTCCGTTGTTCCCCGTTTTTAGAGACGTGGGTACGGAGGGAAAGAGAGGGTTGTATTTCCTGACACTTTGAGAGTCTCGGGACACGCCGGGGATTTCAATCGTATTTTTGTTCATCAGTTTGATGCTGCTTACGTTTGTACAGTATAATAATTCTCATGTTTCATTTCATTATTTATTTTACTGTTTTACACATTCGAGATAAATCCAATCAAATTGAACATAAAAGCAGGATCAGTGAGAGCTGCTCAAAGAGCCTTCAGCGTGCATCTGATCTGTCGCTCCGTGTTCACCGAGAGGACACAAAGGATGCTTCAGACTGGAGCACAAAGGATGCTTCACACTGGAGCACAAAGGATGCTTCAGACTGACTTTATTCAATCTCCATTAGATGGTAGCAGCCCAGCTTCTCTGTCAGAGCGTGCGTCCCAGAGGATGCTGTCGGAGCCTCTCGGGTTATCACGGTCTGCTGAGTCAGAAAGTCTCTGACGGGGTGACCAACCATCTTTGAGCAGGTTTTTTTATCGATTTAAATATCGGCGAAAACGTGCACAGCCAATCGTCTGCAGGCATTTGGTGATTTTGTGCACATGTGGAGACACATCTGTTGGGTACCGAGAACCGGTTCCAACATTTCGATTCCAACGGCATCATTTAGAAATGTGAATTTCGGTTCCGCTTTTCGATGCCTGGGGAAATGTTCCTCGCCGCTCTCCGTAGCCTACTGTGTGACTGCGGGAAATGTAGCGTTGTACCTACACTTCCTACAGCGTAACCTGAGACCAGGGCCGGCTCGTCGCACTGGCGGATGTTCGCCTAGGGCGCCAGATCTGTGAGGCGCTGCGAGGGGAGGGAACAAATATGTTTTGAACGTTGGGGCTCATCCTGATGTTCGGCCTTGATGCAACAACATTCACAATTAAGTAAATGTAACACCCTTTTCACGTGATGAAAATGGGGGATGTTGGCTTATCTGGCAACCGCAGCTCACAGCCAAAGAGCGAGTGAGCGAGGGAGAAAGGG
>JAMFTG010001378.1:0-27500 GCA_023974075.1 Chaenocephalus aceratus | reverse complement strand
AGAGGACTTTTTAAGAAACTATAATAACATTAAGAAATATAGTAAAATATTGCAGTATTTACATAGAAATAGAATGGAATACAATTGTTGTTTTATTTATAAAGTTTTAGTCATTTAAAAGTCGAAGCATTTTCTCCTTGTTCTTCCTCCAATCAAACCATTTTATTTTAAGCGAATGAAAACCGTTTTAGTCATCAGATTAAATTCAATATTTCCGATTGTTGTCATAGTAACGCTTCAGTAACGCGTTGTCGTTCTCATACAACTTTCTTTTAACACTTAGTAATATTTAATCTCCTCTTATTGTCAATAAAGAAAATGTCTCAAGCATTTTAGTTTTTAAACTACATAAGTATTTTCTCATCAACAATTCTGCACATTTCACCTCTAAGCAGGATGACATAAAGCAGTCTCCCTGACCTCTCCCCTGACCTCTCCCTGACCTCCCCCTGACCTCTGCCTGACCTCTGCCTGACCTCTCTCTCTCTCTCCCTCTCTCCCTCCCTCTCTCTCTTCCTGCAGAACCGTCGCCGATGATGGCTCAGATGAGCGGCGTCTCGAATGTGAACCTTCCTCCTCAGAGCCAGCAATCCCAACCAGGTAACTGCTCAGCTGTTTGATAAGCGGAGGGTTCCTTCATGCGGAGAAACGTCTTCTTCTTAAGACGGAGAGAAGCGAGAAGCTGAATCAGCCGCCAAGTGCTTCGTCACGGAGAGGCACGGACGCCTTAATGACCTTTCATGGGCCCTAAATCGTTTCTTGTAGCAGCTCTACTAAACGTCTTAATGCCCCCCCTCTGACTGCACCTGTTGGACACCTGTATTCATATATGACGATTACCGTACTTTTCGGACTATAAAGCGCACCTGCATATGAGCCGCAGCAGCTAAACTGTCCGTCTGTCTTGCTCTCGTTCTGTCTCTCGGTTCCACTTTCACTTTGGCGCGCTACCTGTCTCGCTCTTTCCCGGCCTCCAGCTTTTCCTGCTGGAGCCGCCGCTTAAAGGAGGCGGGCGCGGACCGGTCCTAGAGCCCGTAGTGTTAAAGGTGGTTAATTTTTACCTGTAAATCCATAGATTCAGGAGGTCCCCTAGTGGCCGTTAGCGGTACAAAGAAAAGGGGGAAAAGTCGCGGCTTATAGTCCCGAGAAGTACGGTTCGTCATGAGGTTCGGCTTTACACATTTTCATTCAGTTATTTTCGCCTCATGACGTTGTATTCCCTCCTCCTCCTTTGATCGATCTCTCCTCTCTCCTTCAGGGCACCATCAACGCCCAGATGTTGGCCCAGCGTCAGCGGGAGTTGCTAAGCAACCACCTGCGCCAGCGGCAGCAGCAGCAGCAGAGGAGCCTGGCCATGAGGGGCCATCTCTCTGCCCCCCAGCATGAACAACAACAACCCTCGAGGGCCACATGCGGCCCCCCCGCAGTTCCCCTACCCTCCCAGCTAAACGGTACCAGTACAGGGCCTGGCCTCCCCACCCCTCTCCCCAAACCTCCCCCCCAACCCTCAGCTGCACATGCATGGCTCCTCCTCTTCCTCTACCTCCAATTCCTCTTCCTCCACCTCCGCATCCTCCCAGATGATGATGGGACAGTATGGGGCCGTACTCAGCCCCCAAATGCAGCACAGTGCCTTTCAGTTTCCCAACTCAGGTACTGAAGACCCCCGTCCCGAGTCCTAGCCCGCCACATTCTCCATTCTCCACTGTGTGTGTGTGTGTGTGTGTGTGTGTGTGTGTGGGTGTGTGTGTGTGTGTGTTGTGTGGTGTGTGTGTGTGTGTGTGTGTGTGTGTGTGTGTGTGTGGTGTGTGTGTGTGTGTGTGTGTGTGTGTGTGTGTGTGTGTGTGGAAGTATAGGTTTTATCACGTCATGATTATCAGGAGATTTACGGCCGTGTGAGAACACAGAAACTAAAAAGTAAATTAATTTAGAAAGCAATGTCGTGAGTTTTCCGTCTCTTCATTGGAAACTAAGTCGGTTTAAGAAGAAGTCTGAGTCAGATTTGATTTAAAGTAATCTGATTACTAATCACCTATTTGTAATGGTTTCACAGATTACATGTGAACATTCATAAAAGCATTTCACTTGAATTTGAACTAAATGTTTAACGGTCACATATAGATTACGTGTAGCCAGATTATCAAAGTGCTTCTGAATCTCTTTGAACTCCAAAATGGAGTCCTGTGAGCGCGTGTTCCTCCAGCAGGGGCGCCAGCAGCTCATTAATGACCTGTGAGCACGTGTTTCTCCAGCAGGGGGCGCCAGCAGCTCATTAATGACCTGTGAGCACGTGTTTCTCCAGCAGGGGGCGCCAGCAGCTCATTAATGACCTGTGAGCACGTGTTTCTCCAGCAGGGGGCGCCAGCAGCTCATTAATGACCTGTGAGCACGTGTTTCTCCAGCAGGGGGCGCCAGCAGCTCATTAATGACCTGTGAGCACGTGTTTCTCCAGCAGGGGGCGCCAGCAGCTCATTATGACCTCAGTGAGGAAGGACTGACTGTGATCTGTGGAGACATGTTCCATCATCCTCTCAGTAACCTGACTGCCTTCATCTCAATCAACTCCCTTTCCTTACTCCCTTGACTCCTGCTTCCTTTCCCTCCTGAACTCCCTTTCCTTAGTCCCTTGACTCCTGCTTCCTTTCCCTCCTGAACTCCCTTTCCTCACTCCCTTGACTCCTGCTTCCTTTCCCTACTCTAAACTCCTTTCCTTACACCCTTGACTCCTGCTCCTTTCCCTACTCTAAACTCCCTTTCCTTACTCCCTTGACTCCTGCTTCCTTTCCCTCTGAACTCCCTTTCCTTACTCCCTTGACTCCTGCTTCCTTTCCCTCCTGAACTCCCTTTCCTTACTCCCTTGACTCCTGCTTCCTTTCCCTCCTGAACTCCCTGTCCTTACTCCCTTGACTCCTGCTTCCTTTCCCTCCTGAACTCCCTTTCCTTACTCCCTTGACTCCTGCTTCCTTTCCCTACTCTAACTCCATTTCCTTACTCCCTGACTCCTGCTTCCTTTCCCTCCTGAACTCCCTGTCCTTACTCCCTTGACTCCTGCTTCCTTTCCCTACTCTCAACTCCCTTTCCTTAGTCCCTTGACTCCTGCTTCCTTTCCCTCCTGAACTCCCTTTCCTTACTCCCTTGACTCCTGCTTCCATCCTCAAACTCCCTTGCCTTAGTCCCTTGATTCCTGCCTCCTTTCCCTCCTGAACTCCCTTTCCTTACTCCCTTGACTCCTGCTTCCCTCCTCTAAACTCCCTTTCCTTAGTCCCTTGACTCCTGCTTCCCTTCTCTAAACTCCCTTTCCTTAGTCCCTTGACTCCTGCTTCCTCCTCTAAACTCCCTCCTTACTCCCTTGACTTACTCCCTTGACTCCTGCGTCCTTACCTCCTAAACTCCTTTCCTTAGTCCCTTGACTCCTGCTTCCTTTCCTCCTAAACTCCCTTTACTTACCCCTTGACTCCTGCTTCCTTTCCCTCCTGAACTCCCTTTCCTTACTCCCTTGACCTGCTTCCCTCCTGTCTAAACTCCCTTTCCTTAGTCCCTTGACTCCTGCTTCCTCCTCTAAACTCCCTTTACTTATCCCTTGACTCCTGCTTCCTTTTCCTCCTAAACTCCCTTACTTACTCCCTTGACTCCTGCTTCCTTTCCTCTGAACTCCCTTTCCTTAGTCCCTTGACTCCTGCTTCCTCCTCTAAACTCCCTTTCCTTAGTCCCTTGACTCCTGCTTCCCTCCTCTAAACTCCCTTTCCTTACTCTTGACTCCTGCTTCCTTTCCCTCCTAAACTCCCTTTCCTTACTCCCTTACCTCCTGCTTCCTTGCCTGCTTCCATGCACGTATCTCACTCATCATAGTGTCACATTGACTCCCTTCAGTGAAGTCTAAATATCTAAATACCCCCCCCCCCGTCCTCTCAGGTATGAGCCAGCAGGCAGACGGGGGTTGTGAGCCCCGGGGCCCCTCAGAGCCCTCTGCTGTCCCCCCGCATGGCCCACACACAATCCCCCATGATGCAACAGGGCCAGGGCAACGCTGGCTTCCAGGCCCCCCCTGACATGAACGGCTGGCCGCAGGGCAACATGGGCGGCAACAGGTGAGCGAAACAGGCTCGATGCTGTCGTTACAGTTGGATGTATGAGTGTCCTGCTTCTCTGTTTTATATCGTGTCAAATTGACTATTTTAGGACATTTAAATGAATCTGATGAACTGGGATGGAGATCTTTCACTTTACACACTTAACTATTAATCAACATAGGTTTCAGCAGATGAGTCATTCATTAGTGTTTGATGCAGCCTGATGTCAGCAGCCGGAGTTGCCATAAATGATATGTATAAGAAACCCTCCCAGCTATCTCCGCTGTGCTCCGAAAGCAGGGGGGTCAAACTCAAGGCCCGGGGGCCAAATCCGGCCCGCGACTTCATTTGATGTGGCCCCGCAAGAGTTTGCAAAGAATATAATGTTTATTATGCGGTTACATGCCGCTTACCGAAGCCGGTTGCCCATAAACTACATGTCCCAAATGCATCTCGTTTTGTGACATGCGCACTGAGAGACCTGGACTTTTGCTTTCAGACGTAGTTAATTACAAGTTATTATCCTATCCCATAATAATCCAATTCAGAGGCAATAATGTAATATAATACATTATTTTATATACATTATATATTTATATTATTATATTTATATGTTACAACCGGCCCTTTGAGTGCAACCATAATGCTAATGTGGCCCGTGATGAAATTGAGTTTGACACCCCTGTCCTAAAGCATCGTTTCCCCTCCGTTATTAAAGCCTTTCTCCCCTCTCTCTCCCTCTCTCCCTCTCTCTCCCCCCCTCTCCCCCCCCAGTATGTTCCCACCGCAGCAGGCCTCCCCCCAGTTCTCCCAGCAGAGCAGCAGCCAACATGTACAACGGAGGAAACGCCATGAACCTCAACCCCGTGAACAACATGGCCGCCGGCAGCATGGGCCAGATGTCCGGCCAGATGAGCGTCACCTCCATGGCCTCGGGTCCTTCGCCGGGGTGCCCTCCATGGGGCCTGAGCAGGTACACACATATTAACATCTTAAAGAGGGGGAACTTAAGAGGATTTAGAGCCAGAAATTTCACTTTAAAATTACATTTCAAGCCTTTTTCAGCAACAGTTACGGTACGTCCACACAGCAGCTTTTCAAAAATCGTGAACATCTTGGAGCTGGGCGTGTCTGACAGCTTGGGGATGTTTTGCGACCAACGCGACCAACAACCAATCACATGCATCTCCCGCCCCCGACATGCAAAGCAAAAAACCCGGGGATTTTATGCGAGCAATATATATATATAAACTCCCCAAACAGGTGAAACCCTCCCAGTTCCCCACTGCCTCTGCCACCTCCCTCCATGCTGGTTCCTCCGGTTTGGATCCCGGTAATAGTTCTGGTCGTAAAGAACCGGGTGATTTGCTCCCGTAACTTCTCGTTTGGAATATGAGGAAATGAACTGCGGTCTGGTTCTCCCTGCTTACACGCGGTTTGATTGGCTAGCGCTTCTACTGTCAGATTTGCATAAACGTGTTTGATTGGCTGGCGCTTCCAGCTCAGCTTCAAAAGTTGAACATTGCTCAACGTTTGAATCCTGGACATCCTGGAAATCTTCGCTTCGCTCCCCCACAATGCAGTGCGGCGAAAAGCGAGGCAAAGTGACGTCATCCCCGTTCAAAGTCAACGGGCAGAGAAGCGGTGGAAGATTCTTCTGAAGCCGCCGTGTGGACGTACCGGTAGGGTGAGACTAAAACAGGTGTTCCTGCAATGGTTAATTTGAGATATTGGGCTATCTAGCTTCCATAACACGTCTTTATTCAGACTATTGGAAAGAAATCAAACGATTATCATGCAATATATCATAAATTGGTTAATTGTGTCCGTATGTTTCGCTTAAATCGACCCAAAGTTAGCGTACATAATGCTTTCTTTACATTTTAAAACATTCAAGAAAACCTTGGGAAGTTTAATAATGATACATATTCGTTATTTATCGTACTTTATTAGTCCCGGACACTAAAGACAAGAACATGTTTTTAATGCACTCGTCAATTCTGCGAGTTTGAGCTGTCGTTAGTTCAAACTCGTGGATCTTTGAGTTATCTCCTAAATTCCCCAAAGTCACGACATAAACGCCTCATTAGCATATCTAAGCATAACGTGTCAGAACGCTTGTAATGTTAAAAGTCACCGTCTTACCACTCGCACATGTTCTGGAGCTGTAGAAAGATACGGTCATATTGGGAGAAGGTTAATGCAGTTGTCAAAATTATTTGGGTTATGGAATCCCAAAGACCTGCCCGGCGATGTATCGTGGGAACATTAAGGATGTTGTGATGGGAGGCGGTCTATATTTGATTACGGTTTTACGTGCAGCGAGTAAGAAAGCTTTAATGTGAACGCTCGACTCGGGAGCAGTGGCTGGAAATTGTTTGAAGATATTTGTTGACATATGTTTTGAGAATCCAAGAGAACGCATTCAATAGGAAAAGTGGAATATTTACATGGTTGACACCAATGAGAAAGTGAATGACTAATTCAACCTTCATTAGCCTCCTTTAGCTTAGCGGTGGGGACGTGAAGTCATGTGACCGTGCTGTAGTTCCTTTATAGCCCAACATTAGCCGCCTTTAGCTTAGCGGTGGAGGCGTGAAGTCATGTGACCGTGCTGTAGTTCCTTTATAGCCCAACATTAGCTACCTTTAGCTTAGCAGTGGTGACGTGAAGTCATGTGACCGTGCTGTAGTTCCTTTATAGCCCAACATTAGCTACCTTTAGCTTAGCGGTGGTGACGTGAAGTCATGTGACCGTGCTGTTCCTTTATAGCCCAACATTAGCTACCTTTAGCTTAGCGGTGGTGACGTGAAGTCATGTGACCGAGCTGTTCCTTTATAGCCCAACATTAGCTACCTTTAGCTTAGCGGTGGTGACGTGAAGTCATGTGACCGTGCTGTAGTTCCTTTATAGCCCAACATTAGCCTCCTTTAGCTTAGCGGTGGAGACGTGAAGTCATGTGACCGTGCGTTCCTTTATAGCCCAACATTAGCTACCTTTAGCTTAGCGGTGGTGACGTGAAGTCATGTGACCGAGCTGTTCCTTTATAGCCCAACATTAGCTACCTTTAGCTTAGCGGTGGTGACGTGAAGTCATGTGACCGTGCTGTAGTTCCTTTATAGCCCAACATTAGCCTCCTTTAGCTTAGCGGTGGTGACGTTAGTCATGTGACCGTGCTGTAGTTCCTTTATAGCCCAACATTAGCCGCCTTTAGCTTAGCGGTGGTGACGTTTAGTCATGTGACCGTGCTGTAGTTCCTTTATAGCCCAACATTAGCCGCCTTTAGCTTAGCGGTGGTCACGTGAAGTCATGTGACCGAGCTGTAGTTCCTTTATAGCCCAACATTAGCCACCTTTAGCTTAGCGGTGGTGACGTGAAGTCATGTGACCGTGCTGTAGTTCCTTTATAGCCCAACATTAGCCGCCTTTAGCTTAGCGGTGGTGACGTTTAGTCATGTGACCGTGCTGTAGTTCCTTTATAGCCCAACATTAGCCGCCTTTAGCTTAGCGGTGGTGACGTGAAGTCATGTGACCGTGCTGTAGTTCCTTTATAGCCCAACATTAGCCACCTTTAGCTTAGCGGTGGTGACGTGAAGTCATGTGACCGTGCTGTAGTTCCTTTATAGCCCAACATTAGCCTCCTTTAGCTTAGCGGTGGTGTCGTGAAGTCATGTGACCGTGCTGTAGTTCCTTTATAGCCCAACATTAGCCTCCTTTAGCTTAGCGGTGGTGACGTGAATACGGTATGTGTGAATATTGAAGGTCTTCAGACGACTAGTATTTATTGTGTTTTATTTTACACCTGATGTGTTATTATGTTTTGTTCCGTTATTATTGTTGTGAAAACTCAATAAAAACATAAGTATAAAACTAAAAAAGCAAACCGTCTTAAGATCAGTTATCGAGTGGGGAAGTTTCAGCGTGATATCTGTGAGTTAAAATATCGCCCTATTCACATGTTTCTCATCAGAAGACTTGAGGGACACTTTGAGGACTTTAAGACGAACTGTCCCTCACACAGCGACCAGGGGACCCCGAAGCACTAACAGCCCCTCCGTATCTCCGTGTCTGAGTTATCGTAAGGCTCTTTAAGTGTTTGGGCTTATTGCATCGCCGCACTCGTGAATAATTGACTCGTTACTTTGCGTAACTCCTGCAGAGTTCTGATGAACTTAGAGGACGGTGATGTAATTATCAGCGTGCACTTTAGAGCCATTTAGCCCAGACGTTACGCAATGATGTGCAAACACTCCTCCCGTCTGGACTCAGACCTGCACCGTGTGACCTGCACCGTGTGACTCAGACCTGCACCGTGTGACTCAGACCTGCACCGTGTGACTCAGACCTGCACCGTGTGACTCAGACCTGCACCGTGTGACCTGCACCGTGTGACTCAGACCTGCACCGTGTGACTCAGACCTGCACCGTGTGACCTGCATCGTGTGACTCAGACCTGCACCGTGTGACTCAGACCTGCACCGTGTGACTCAGACCTGCACCGTGTGACCTGCGCCGTGTGACTCAGACCTGCACCGTGTGACCTGCACCGTGTGACTCAGACCTGCACCGTGTGACCTGCGCCGTGTGACTCAGACCTGCACCGTGTGACCTGCACCGTGTGACTCAGACCTGCACCGTGTGACCTGCGCCGTGTGACTCAGACCTGCACCGTGTGACCTGCACCGTGTGACTCAGACCTGCACCGTGTGACTCAGACCTGCAGCGTGTGACCTGCGCCGTGTGACTCAGACCTGCACGTGTGACTCAGACCTGCACCGCGTGACTCAGACCTGCACGTGTGACTCAGACCTGCACCGTGTGACTCAGACCTGCACCGTGTGACTCAGACCTGCACCACGTGACTCAGACCTGCACCGTGTGACTCAGACCTGCACCGTGTGACTCAGACCTGCACCGTGTGACTCAGACCTGCACCGTGTGACTCAGACCTGCACTCATATGGACGAGAAACAACAGATAACAAGTCAGACTTTTAATTAAACGTATCAGATGTATCCCCTTCTCGCTCCGAGGTGATTATTTAATGTCTGAACCTCTCCTGTTGTTGTGCGATGCTGTTGCTCGCGATGCTTTTAAGCCCAATAAAGCGGCATGAATATTTAACCTGCTGCAGTTTGATCGTCTGCACTTCAGACCCTTGCAACACGCCAGTATATCCGTCACTGGATTTATCCTCCTTCCACGATTATAGGAATATATTGGCACTTAGATTATTTCAATTATTCACCGTTCGCCCATTAGCGAGGTCTTTCGGTGATTTACTCGCTCACTCCAGGAGGCTTTCTGATTGTTTATGGGCTTTTACGGAAGGTCAAGTTCTGCCAGTTCAAGTGTGGTGTTGCTTTGTGTTTATTAAAGGGGGAATTAACCCTTAAAATAATCTTTCATATCACATACTCACCCAATGCTACCTTAAGTTCATCGTTTCTCTGGCGGTGAACACAGAGTCAAAAGGCTGAGAAGTGTCTCGGTGAATATTGGTCATTTTTAAGAACTGAACAAATATTTTAAACAATTTTTTTATATAGTTTGTGGCTCAGAAGGAAGACCAGCTTTGAATATCATTGGTGTATTAATGTGATATATTGATTCAGAAGCATCCTGATACATTTATGCTACAAAAAAGTGTTTTTTGCTGTTGTTAAAAACGGCTTCCATTTACTTCGATTCCTCAAGAATTTTCTCCATTTCTGATTCTTCGCTTACCGTGGAGACGTTCGAGAAATCACAGCATGAGTTTTTGAAATAGAAATTACTAGAGATCACTAGATTTACTCGCTAAGCTAAAGGTGGCTAATGTTGGGCTATAAAGGAACCACAGCACGGTCACATGACTTCACGTCACCACCGCTAAGCTAAAGGAGGCTAATGTTGGGCTATAAAGGAACTACAGCACGGTCACATGACTTCACGTCACCACCGCTAAGCTAAAGGTGGCTAATGTTGGGCTATAAAGGAACAGCACGGTCACATGACTTCACGTCCCCACCGCTAAGCTAAAGGCGGCTAATGTTGGGCTATAAAGGAGCTACAGCACGGTCACATGACTTCACGTCACCACCGCTAAGCTAAAGGAGGCTAATGTTGGGCTATAAAGGAACTACAGCACGGTCACATGACTTCACGTCTCCACCGCTAAGCTAAAGGTGGCTAATGTTGGGCTATAAAGGAACAGCACGGTCACATGACTTCACGTCCCACCGCTAAGCTAAAGGTGGCTAATGTTGGGCTATAAAGGAACAGCACGGTCACATGACTTCACGTCCCCACCGCTAAGCTAAAGGTGGCTAATGTTGGGCTATAAAGGAACTACAGCACGGTCACATGACTTCACGTCTCCACCGCTAAGCTAAAGGAGGCTAATGTTGGGCTATAAAGGAACTACAGCACGGTCACATGACTTCACGTCAGCACCGCTAAGCTAAAGGCGGCTAATGTTGGGCTATAAAGGAACAGCACGGTCACATGACTTCACGTCCCCACCGCTAAGCTAAAGGTGGCTAATGTTGGGCTATAAAGGAACTTCAGCACGGTCACATGACTTTAGGACTCATTCCTGCACCTCTCTAATATTATTTACCTCTGTTTTTGATTACTAAGATAAAGCCTAAGTTACTGTTTATGTATTAGCATGCTAACGTGTGTGTCGTTTCTCTGCAGAAATACTGTTGACCCTCATGGAGTCGCCACCTGAACTTCAGCCGGAGAGAGGAGCGTCGGCCCTTTAAAGAAATTGTACAAACATGTAACCAACGACCCCCGCCTTCCCCCTTTCTACCCCTGCTTTTTGAGGGGGGAGACCCCGGAAAGTGATGGTGGAGGAGAGCAAGCATTCACCACGGTGTGACTTCCTGTGGGGGGGGGGGGGGTACTGACCCTGGGGGTGTTTGGGATCTTCTTCTGATGAATGTATTCCTCTCAGTGGACAGCGGCCATTTACAATCTCATCTCAAAATGACGTACACTGATTTTCGTCCGGCCGGAAACGGAGACTCCCGCCGGGTTTTGCCTTTTTTTGTTATTTTATTCTGATTATTTTAGTTGTCGTGGAGATGTAGAATGAAGATCTTTGAAAACACACTGCGGAAAATGGTTTGAGTGTACGATTAGACTAATTTAGTCAAGAGGTTTATATAGTGTATTAAATTAAGTTTTATTTTTCTGTATAGATTTTAATTATTGTAGATGATTCTTTATCCAAGTAGCAACGAGAGACGGAGATTTAAAAGGTGTGAAAGGCACTTTTGTTTTTTTATCATTTTAACAGTAACCGTCTTCGACTAACCTGAACCTGGATTATTCTTTGGTCCTGTACTTTCAGAAGAAGATGTCAGAAATATGGGTTTCAAAATTAATCGCCGAGATTGTACATACCGATAAGTAAGACGTTTTCTTTCCTATTTATTTCACCGCGTAGGGTTTGTTCCCCCGTCTGATCACGGCTTTCTCGTGTGACGGTACGATGCAGACGGGGAGGGGGGGGTACGGGGGTGTGCTGTGTATACAGTGTACAGATTATCGCTTGCTTCTCTGCCTTTAGCATAGAATCACCACGAAAAAAACTCAACACAGCCATACACAAAACAAAGTGTGCTTTCTATGTCGTCTGGTTCTACGAGCTGCTCGGTGCAAACTGCTCCGGTGTGATGTAAACAAGCAATAACCTTTCTTTTTGTAATTTTTGTACAGTTTCCTGACTTAAAAAGGACACGTTTTTTGCTCCGCCTTTGGATGCAGTATACATTTTTTTATTGCAGTTTGTACCAGGAGAGTCTCCACCCACACGGCGATGTTAGATTATGCAGCAGAGGTCAGAGGTCGCGCTTCACCCTGCTCTGACACACACTTAGCCATATTTATGACCTCAGGCAGTTATTAAACGACTCGCTGCTCTTTCTGGGGAGTTCAGCGCGGTCCGAGTCATCCTCTCTAACCTCAAAAATACATTTATATATATATTATTATATATATATAATATATACAACCCAGGACAAACTTGGAGCAAGCCAAATGATCTTCACCTTTTTTCAATTGGATTTCTGAATTCTACCAGCTTTTATTTCCCTCGCTTCGAGGCCCGCGGAAACAAAGTCGATGTCACTACACAGGGTCCTGATGCGGAGAAGCAGGAAGTCATTCTGAATGTATTAAAGTCATTAAAGGATGTGACCTCGGCGTTCAGGGGAGCTTTCCCATTGGTGTAGACGAGACGACGCTGAATCTGAGAATCGTGTTCTTTTCTGGTTTTTTTGCAGACGTCTCACGTTTTGATAAGTGCTGTCGTGATTGTTTCACACAGTCGTGCAGGAAAAGCCTTTTTGAGCCATTTAAAAAAAAGAAAAAGTCCGATCACAGCCCTTTGCAAAATTTCCAAAGATTGTCAAGATTTTGAAAAACAAAACGATTTAAAGCCATGTGGTAGCAATGCATTTTTTTAGCATTTATAATGAGGACGGGAGCAGATCAATGCCCCCAACAAGTATCGTTGGACCCACTAAAACTATTTTTTTCTCGTCAGCTTTTGGTTTTAAAGAACTTTAAATGCCCTTTTGTATTGTCTGCCAATTTCTTAGAGCTAAGATGCAACCTTGAAATGCTAACCACCCTTAGCATAATGCCTTAGATTTGTCCGTTCTTGTACATTACGCCGCTGTCTGTATAAATTTGTATAATGACTTGTGTACAATATTGAACGGGTGTATCATCGCTCAGTTCATGGCTCTCTGTCGTGTCCCCCCCCCCCCCCCCCCCTCCTCTCACTGTTTTTGATGATACATAGGGATATTGAAGCAATATGTAATATATGGACTTTCTGAAGAAAGCTTTGTGTTTCCCCCTGGTTTTATTTTCTGCATTGTTCACAGGAATCACACTGTATACCCGCATCCACCTTTGTACCCCTAGTGTGTGTGAGTGTGTGTGCGCGAGTGTGGTGTGTGTGTGTGTGTGCGTTTTATGCAAAGTTAGATATACAAGAGAAACCACAGTTATGCAAGTTGTGAACTAATATGGCTTCGCTGATGCTATTTGCCTTGTAAATAAAGAATTCTGTTATCGCAGTATTTAACAGAGTGACTCTTATTTCTGTGACTGAAATTTAAATATAATAACGCCCCCCCCCCCCCCCATGCATTGATTGTATTTCCATCATGAGTGCACAGAATATGTAACGCTTTATTAAAAACGGCTCAAAGCGACTAAATAACACTAATATTCAGTTATAACGTGTTTATTCCTGTGCTTGCTGCTTCCTTCTGTGTATTTGTTTATAAATGTAAAGTGTATACTGCATAGTGATACTGCAAATAAAAAATATTGATTGATTGATTGAACGATAATTGGACATGAGATTAAGTATCTCACTCAAACCACAGAGCGATTTAAACCCCTTAACATTTGTGATGTAAATAATAAAATGTTTTTGTTTAATAGCGACGCGCAGGATGCGAAACAGCTTTCACTATATTTATTTAATTGCAATTAAGAAATTAGAGAAGAATAAATAGAAACATTTTCTAATTTTGCTCAAAATAGCTTGAAATAAAATGCGAAATTCAACAGGAAATGCTTTGAAAGTAACACTTTATTCTGTGGATGTGTTTACACGGTAAGTGCTTTGAATAACTTGTTGCCGGGACAAGGACTCAACCAATGACTCGTAACTCCACAGTTGTTTTTATTTGCATCTTAAACAGGAACAAAAGTCAGATTTTTCCAAAAAAAACATGCAGTAACTCGACAGGAAAATGCATTTAAGGAAGCACTCGTTCATGTATTGCTCGTTGCTTTCTTCGGTGTATTTCTTACATTTTAATTTCACAGCGACAAGGACAGAAACAAATGGCACATAACAGAGTTTTTCTTATTTGCATTTTAACCCCAAAAAACAAATGATTTTGCTTTAAAAAGAACTTGCAGTAACTCATCAGGAAAATGCATTTAAAGCGGACCGTATCATTAGCATGGAGTCAGAGGTGTTGCAGATTATTATCAGCTTTCTTTTCTCCCTAATTCACCACATCCAAGTCATAACAGCTCCATCCATCTAAACTCCACGGGGGGGGGTGCGCGTGCATTGAGATGGATGAGTCTGGGAGGACCAATAGGAAGCCTCTCCTGTAGAGACCTGCCCTCAGATGACCACCGACCCTCAGAGGTCCCGCAGCATCCTCTACATCCGGGTACTTTACAGTCAAACCTGCAGCGAGAGGACATGAAGAGAGACTGTGGAACTTCTCTCGGGATTTAACAAGGTAAGAATGTTCTTTTTTAATGTTTATTTGCACCATGTTCTCTTGTTTCTAATTCGTTATTCTTTGTATGTTTATGTTGCATTGTTTGCAGAAAGTTTATTGACAAAATTACGCTTTGGCTTCTTCTGTGCATTTATCAATTAAATCATTTAAAATACGCATTTATTTAAAAAGTAAGAGTTAATTGGGACGTTATTTCTCTCTGTATTGGAACTTTTAGCATGTAATTTTAAAGAAGATCAGATCGTGAAATTGGAAATTACGCACAACACTTATCTTAATTTCTCCTGTTGGTTATAACTATTCCCTTTGGCTCATATTGCTCCAACATGTCTCCTTCTCGTGTCTTCATTTATGTTCTGCCTTGACAGTAATGTGGTGTTTATAAAAAGCCTTCGAAAGACCGTCCGATTTCTTTTGGAGTTACGCACGCGCTCATCTCACTTCCTTATTTCTCCTGTAAATTATAATTTTCTTTAAGCTCATGTTCCGCCAACAATTCCCTTTGCTGATGAAAGTGCATTGACGGTTCTCGTGCAGTCTGTACAACAATATAAGTTCCGGTTCGTCCCATTTCTTTTGGTAATGACTCACGCTTCCTAATTTCTCCCGTTAATTGTAGGTATCTCCTTCGCTCATATCCTTCCAATATGTCCCTTCCTCGTGTCTTTATTCTCTTTCTGCATTGGCAGCACCGTGGGTCCATAAAAGGCTTCATTAATGCTGACCTCTGCTCCGGCTCTCGGTGTGTAATCGGTGTCGTGACCCTGGTTGTCTCTATTTACGCTAAACGCTTCTGAAAACCATCTGATGTGTCCTCTCGGCTGGAAATACTGCACCGTGTGCCGTCCCGTTAAAGCGTGCACTGCTTTTACTTAGCATGCAATAAAGCTATGTACAGGATTTTAACTAGGGGTCTGGAGGACGTTTTCATTTTTGAAATATTTAGAAAAAGTCGGGATAAGTTGGAGGCTTGATTCGTTAACGAAAGATTTATCGTTACAGGAATTGCGGATTAATTCCGTTTCGTTTTAAATATTTAATTTGGATCCTTTGTGCTATTTCTATTTCTATTCCTTCCTTTGAAATATGTGATATTGTTAGACTATACAGGGAGTGAACATATCAGAATAAGACGGAAATAAAAAAAAGAACATGCGATTTTAATATATCTGCATTTCCTGATTCAGTCGATCCATTTTGATCCAAAGTTATTCTTAGAAAATTAAATTAAAAGGATCTCTTATATTATAAATAAATCAATCCAGGTGTGGTCAGCCTATTTCTTTTTTGAGATTGTAAGGACTATTAAGGTTAATCATTTAAAAAGGATCATTGAACATCAGACCGAAACAACCCAAAGAATCAAACAAAGAAACCACATTTTATTTTTCTTTCTGCTTTTCCTCATTCTGTCGAGGTGAATTATTTGTACCTCTATTTTGGATATTCCTTTAGGCTTCCTCGCATTTTTAAAGAAAATCAATCCAGGTGTGGTCAGCCGTGTCTTTTTTTAGGTTCATTAAACTTTTATAAGGACTGTTAGGGTTACTCATCTAAAAAGAAAATCTCATGGTCCGCCTCCATGGATTATTAGAGAGAACAGGGGAAACGAGATAAACAAAGAACATCATATTTGATATTCTGCTTTTCCTCATTCACTCGAGGTCAATGTCTACCAAATTATTTTTAGTTCTCTTTCGTAAAAATAAAATAAAACAAAGAACCACATTTTTGTATATATCTGCTTTTCCACAATTTTACTGAAATTATTTGCATCTCTATTTTGGATATTCTTTTAGGCTTCCTCACATTTTGAAAGGAAATCAATCCAGGTGGTCAGCCTGTCTTTTTTTAGATGTCTTGCATTAAACTTTCATAAGGACTGTGAGGGTTACTCCTCTAAAAGGCTTCAATGGAGACGGTCGTGGATCCTTTGAGTCAAGCAGGGGCGTGGAAACACCCAAACAAGACAACAAAACAACAAACAATAACCACTTTTTTCTTTTAATAAATCTGCTTCTCCTCATTCTCTCGGGTTAATGCCGCTTCCTGATTTTATTTGTCCTCTATTTTGTATTTCTTTTAGGCTTTGAGAGGAAATCAATCCAGGTGGTCTGCCTGCCTTTTTTGCTTTCTTTCATTAATCTTTTATCCCTCCCTCTCTCTCTCTCTCCCAGGTCTCCCCCTCCTCATGTCGGTGTCCCTGTCCTCCCTCCAGACCTCCATGATGATGATGAAGGGCTATCCTCTTCATCACCCTCATCATCATCCTCTCCCCCTTCCTCATCCTCACCCCCAATACATGGACTTCTTCCAGCACAACCTGCTCCACCCTCTGAAGTCTTTGGGCCGCCTGGTTTCTGACTCTCTGCAGGGAGGAAGAGGAGGAGGAGGAGGAAGAGAGGAGGAGGAAATCCACCTTTCAATCTTCAGGAAACAATCCTCACCTCTCCTCTTCCTCATACCTCACCTCAGATTTCTGCAGTCCGCTCAATGAAAGCATCTCCTCCTCCTCCTCCTCTTCCCTCCCCGCCCAAGACACCCTTCTTCGGAATCGCAGCGCAGAAATCTCCGGGAGAATCGGAGTTCTTTTAATTTCAGCGAGGAGCAAGCTCTTCATGGTTCTGTACGGATACTCCGGGGGTCCGGAGAGGAGCGGGGGCCACGCCATCTCCGGGCTCACCCTGCCCGAAAAGACCGGTGAGAGAACGGAGGAAACGATAGAGTAGAATCCTTTCTTGTCCTCGTGCAGGTCCAATGAGATGAGAGCGACTGCCTTCTTTAAGGTGCCGTCCAACATACAAGACACACTCAGGAGGAGACGACTTGCAAACAACAAGCATGCACACTTCAACATGCAGATAGAGTTAAAGTGCAGGAATATATCGCTTTAAGTGCAAATAAATATGTTGAATGTGTGTACAAATATACATATATATATATAGGCCTATTGTGTCGGTGCAAGCTGGAGTTCAGTGCAGTTATTGCTCTGTCTTTAAGTCTGATTGTCTTTGCTTTGAGATGCTCATTTAAGTTAAGTCAGCTATATCGTTTCTTAAAATGTAGCAAACGTTTTAATTGAAGTACTAGAAAAACAAATATCCACTGTCTGTTGACTCCAAAGGTCGGTTTCTAATGATCGCTTATATTCAGTGAAACATCGATACCGGCTTGAATGACCCCAGAAGCTCACTGAACCCTTTTCCTTCCAGTTCCCGGCTCTCACCACCCGCCGCTGAACAAAGACACGCTGGACCTTCCGGAAGGTAAGCCGGCACCCTTCATCCCAATCTGCTTTACTGTTCTGCTGTCATGGTGTTGGGACTGATGGCTAACCCGGTTCTCTGGTTCTTCAGGGCTGAACCTGGTGCAGGCGTCCTGGGGAGACGTGTCTCACTGCGGTGTGTTCACGGACACCAACAACATCCCGAAGGGGACGAGATTCGGACCCTTCAGAGGAAAGCTAGTGAACACCAGCGAGATCAAAACGTACGACGACAACACGCTGATGTGGAGGTAAGGACTTTCCCACCGCTCGGGTCGTATACCCAAATCTCTGCTTGAGCCGGTTCCCTCTCATATTTCACATAATGAGTAAAGTCTGTGGCCTCCCGAGAGTCTGTGCAGGTGCTGGTTCCTAAAGTGAGAACTAGGTACAACAAGCTTTTCAACATGCTGCCCTTGTGCTTGGAAGACAGTAGGAGCTCAATGTTTACTTCAGATTAGCTCCACGTCAGAGATGAGCATGCTTGATGTCTCTCTCCATAATGAGCATGCTTGATGCCTCTCTCCACAGAGGCTGAGTCATCATGTTCACCACATAGCTATCATCTGCCTCAAGCAGTCTGATGCTCTCCAGGTCATCACACATCCTGTCATGCTCACAGCTGCAGTTGATACCCTTGTTAGCATGCTGCTCTCATGCTGGAGGAGGACACTCACTAGTCTCCCAGCAATAAAGAGATTCTGATTCTGATCTTCCTCTCTGTGCTTCCAGGTGTTTGAGAACGGCCGCCTGAGTCACTTTGTGGACGGCAGAGGGGGTCTGGGAACTGGATGTCTCTGGTGAAATGCGCTCGTTTCCCAGAGGAGCAGAACCTCACGGCGGTACAGATCCAGGGTCAGATCTTCTACGAGGCGTGCAAAGAGATCCGGCCCGGACAGGAGCTGCTGGTCTGGTACGGAGACTGTTACATGCAGTTCCTCGGGATCCCCCTCACCCTGAAAGACCCCCGAAATGACGGGAACGGCACCGTGGAACCTCCCTCTGAAGGTCAGCATAAAAAACACCTCTCTGTAACACACACACACACACACACACACACACACACACCTCTGGTTCTTTAAAGGTCTCCTATCACCAGAGGTGGGAAGTATTGTAGTACAAATACTTCGTTACTGTACTTTTACTCCACTACTTTTTTTCTGACGACTTTTTACTTTGACTTCTTACATGTTGAACTCAAATACCTGTACTTTCTACTTCTTACATGTTGAACTCAAATACCTGTACTTTCTACTTCTTACATGTTGAACTCAAATACCTGTACTTTCTACTTCTTACATGTTGAACACAAATACCTGTACTTTCTACTTCTTACATGTTGAACTCAAATACCTGTACTTTCTACTTCTCTCATGTTGAACTCAAATACCTGTACTTTCTACTTCTTACATGTTGAACACAAATACCTGTACTTTCTACTTCTCTCATGTTGAACTCAAATACCTGTACTTTCTACTTCTTACATGTTGAACTCAAATACCTGTACTTTCTACTTCTTACATGTTGAACACAAATACCTGTACTTTCTACTTCTTACATGTTGAACCCAAATACCTGTACTTTCTACTTCTTACATGTTGAACTCAAATACCTGTACTTTCTACTTCTTACATGTTGAACTCAAATACCTGTACTTTCTACTTCTTACATGTTGAACTCAAATACCTGTACTTTCTACTTCTTATATGTTGAACACAAATACCTGTACTTTCTACTTCTCTCATGTTGAACTCAAATACCTGTACTTTCTACTTCTTACATGTTGAACTCAAATACCTGTACTTTCTACTTCTTACATGTTGAACACAAATACCTGTACTTTCTACTTCTTACATGTTGAACTCAAATACCTGTACTTTCTACTTCTCTCATGTTGAACTCAAATACTGTACTTTCTACTTCTTACATGTTGAACACAAATACCTGTACTTTCTACTTCTCTCATGTTGAACTCAAATACCTGTACTTTCTACTTCTTACATGTTGAACTCAAATACCTGTACTTTCTACTTCTTACATGTTGAACACAAATACCTGTACTTTCTACTTCTTACATGTTGAACCCAAATACCTGTACTTTCTACTTGTTACATGTTGAACTCAAATACCTGTACTTTCTACTTCTCACATGTTGAACTCAAATACCTGTACTTTCTACTTCTTACATGTTGAACACAAATACCTGTACTTTCTACTTCTCTCATGTTGAACTCAAATACCTGTACTTTCTACTTCTTACATGTTGAACTCAAATACCTGTACTTTCTACTTCTTACATGTTGAACACAAATACCTGTACTTTCTACTTCTTACATGTTGAACTCAAATACCTGTACTTTCTACTTCTTACATGTTGAACACAAATACCTGTACTTTCTACTTCTTACATGTTGAACTCAAATACCTGTACTTTCTACTTCTCTCATTTTCCGTTGGTCACCATGGAAACATTCATTAGCTAACAATGACATTATTGTTCTATTGATATAAAGGGAGGTCAGGTACTCTTTAAAGCAGCTGCTAGTTATGGTACTTTCTACTGAAGTACACTTCAAAGCCTCTTTACTTTTACTTGAGTAAAGAAATGTAGTCAGTACTTCTACTTTCACCAGAGTATTTTTGAACACGAGTATCTGTACTTCTACTTGAGTAAAGGATGTGAGTACTTCTACTTGAGTAAAGGATGTGTGTACTTCTACTTGAGTAAAGGAAGTGTGTACTTCTACCATCTCTCCATCATGCAAAAAGCACGTGCACTAAACATCACTGTATTTCTTCCCTTCCTGCAGATTCCGGCGAGGGGTTCAAGTGCGACCGCTGTGGGAAGGTGTTTGCCTACAAATACTACAGAGACAAGCACCTGAAGTACACTCGCTGCGTGGACCAGGGCGACAGGAAGTTCCCGTGCCACCTCTGCACACGCTCCTTCGAGAAGAGAGACCGGCTGAGGATCCACATCCTGCACGTGCACGAGAAGCACCGGCCGCACAAGGTACTGAAACTGATGATTTACTGCAGGGTGTCTTGGTCATTTCATTTCTACTTATCTTAACTTATCTGACGACGCTGCAGAGACGTGCACGACGCATACATACAACACATAAACATATATTAGTTTAAGATATCTTCTAGAAAGAGATATGACAAACCGAAATAAGTTTGACTCGGTAATGTCTTGTATCATGTATGTCATATAATGTATTTTATTAACGTGTGTGTGTGTGTGTGTGTGTGTGTGTGTGTGTGTGTGTGTGTGTGTGTGTGTGTGTGTGTGTGTGTGTGTGTGTGTGTGTGTGTGTGTGTGTGTGTGTGTGTGGTGTGTGTGTGTGTGTGTGTGTGTGTGTGTGTGTGTGTGTGTGTGTGTGTGTGTGGTGTGTGTGTGTTGCAGTGCTCGGTGTGTGGAAAGAGCTTCTCTCAGTCCTCCAGTCTCAACAAACACATGAGGGTTCACTCCGGAGAAAGACCCTACAAGTGTGTGTACTGCAACAAGGTGAGACGAGGACACTTCCTTTTAAAAACAAGGACGAGTAGGCCGCAGTTAAGCGCTACACCCTGAACATTTAGACGGGAATGTAGATAAAGAAATAGATATATTGGATTAGCACGAGTCAAATAAAGAAATTAAAGAGAATAATTTTAAAGAGAAAATCCACTTTTCATTGATTTAATTTAAACGGCCTTTCTCAAGAATTAAAGTACGGCACGCTTTTATACAACTTAAATAACCGCTTTGTATTTTTCATACATACATTACAACTGAATGATTTACCTTACAGTGTTAGTCCATTTAAAAACAACTGAAATAATTATATATAATATGATTTAAAACACGTCCCAATACTTCAAATATGTGTTTTCAAAAAGCATTTTAATTTAATTTCTTTAAAATAGCATTGCTGATTCTGAACAGTATGCCTCCTCCTCTTCCTCCTCTTCCTCCTCTGGATCCATTTACTCCTCCTCGTGTCACGGTGCATTTGCCTCGCGCCCCTCACCATTGTGTTCGGGGGGCTTGCACGCGCCGCGCAGACACTTACATGCTAATTATCGCCAGATGTGCCCCCCCCTCTTTGTCTGCAGATTATTTCTGAGTTTACTGCAGGAGGAAGAAGTCTTTGTGTCTTCTTCCGCGTGCCCTCCTCCTACTTTTATCACCGCGAGGGGCTCGATAATCCTCTTCATCGTCATCTCTGAATAAGAGAGGAGGGGGGCATTTAGAAACGGTGGATAAAGAAACGGAAATTAAAGTTTAAACTTTAAAATAAAGTTTGACTTGTTTTACTTGATTGTGTTTCCCCTTTATTCAAAGACTCTTAACTAAGTGCTCCGTAAAGATTAACATTATCTACGAATAAGAATAAGCCAAACCATAAGGGTATCGCGCAGAGGGGTTTTTATTTAGTTTAGTTTGTATTTATTGATGTTCTTACCTATTTTGATTTGTTGTATATTTTTCGCCTCGCGCTCCTTTTCAATAATCGTTACATAAAGTCAGTAACGGTCAAAATAGATGCGATGAGATTTTAGCGGCCTGAGGTCATCTGAACGAATTACATACAAATGGAAACCAGCTCGAGTGCGCTACAATGTGAAAGTACACAACCGAAAAGAATCTGCCCCTTCCTCCAACACACACGCACGCGCACATGACCAATGAGGGCACGAGATACATGTGTGCCCAGATGGGAGGCTGACAGGCAGGTAGGCCATCCAGTTACTTTAGAGATTGGTCGTGCTTTTCACAGCACCGCGGCTTCTTCCACTGATGACATGTTTTATGTATTTATTGTCAAAGCATTTAATATATTCCTTGCTGTCGGGATGTTAAGAACATTCCATGGAATACAACAAGTGTTTCTGAAGGGAAGGACCTCCCCCACCTTTAAGAGGAGTCTTGCGTAAAAACGTGCATATAGGAAACTGCAAACCAAAATGTTAGACCCGATTTATTTGTGATAAATAAAGCGTAAAATGCAGAAGCTAGAGTTAAAGAAACCTGTTTCCACTGCACCTCGGCCATCACACCGAACACACCATGTAGTATTTAAGAGATTCAAAGCTCAAGCGAGAGAATCTGGATCTTTCTTGGGGGTTTTGTTTCTCACTGTTTAATCGGGTAAGGTAATAGAAAAACACCTGCTGCTTTGTAAAAACACTAAATAAAATATGTTTATCCTGCGATCATTTCCTGCTGTCAAAATGAGATTTAACACGAGCTTTAAATAAGAGTTAAAGAGGGGTTTGTTGTGAGAAGGGACGATCGCGTATAAACTGTGGAAAACGGAAACATAAATGGACTCGTTTTGTTTGCTGTTAATAGTAAGATACAGATTAAAATGCGTTACATTATGGAATAAATCAATATGAACTCAGCTTCCAGAGAACTCACGGACCACCTCTGCACCACTCTCGGTCTTTAAGAAAAGCCCCAAGAGTCAGACCCGCCTGTTCCGCCCCGCATTTCACTGACTGTCCTTTACTTTATGTATCTTTTATTCTAACCTTTTATGCTCTTAAGGTCCTTCACTTCAGAAACACTTTTGTTATATTCCATGGAATGATCTTAACGTCCCGATAGCAAGGAATACATTCATCTGGAAGCCGTGGCGCTGTAGAAAGCTCGACCAATCATCTGCCTCGGCCCGGGTAAAGTAACTGGATGGCCTGCCTGCCTGTCAGCCTTCCATCTGGGCACACACTTATCTCGTGCCCTCATTGATCATGTGCGCGTGCGTGTGTGTTGGAGGAGGGGCTCTGTGAGGAAGTCTGAAGGAAGGGGCAGATTTTTTTTCCGCTGCGTATTTTCAAATGCTCGCGCACTCGAGCTGGTTTCTCCTTTCTCACCTACCCACCTTTAACTTGTTTTATATCACCATATTTTATTCGATATGCTCCTGAGATAGCTTTGTATGTTCTCCTCATAGCCTTGTGAAGCACCTTCAGATGACGTTGTTTTAAAGTGTGCTTTCTAAATGAAATGTATTATTATTATATTATTATTAAAGTGCCCTCTCTCCTCAGGCCTTCACCGCCTCCTCCATCCTGCGCACGCACATCCGGCAGCACTCCGGGGAGCGGCCCTTCAAGTGCGCGCACTGCGGGAAGGCCTTCGCCTCGCACGCGGCTCATGACAGTCACGTGCGGCGGACTCACGCGAAGGACCCGCCCCCCCCCTGCGATCTGTGCGGGGCCATCTTCAAGGAGGACAAGGAGCGCAAACTCCACATGAAGAACCACCTCGGTGAGACATGTTTCAGATTTAAATGCGTGTTTAGGCCTAACAAGCGATTTTTTATTTGTATTAATATTTTTGTATATGTATTTTAATTTGTATTATTATTTGTATTATTAGCGTTATTTTATTAGTAGTATTTTATTATTATTATTATTATTATATACTTTTAAAAACAGTTTCTTTGTCGTTTTTATTTAATGTTACGGTTATAATTTGGATTTCCACTTTGAGTTGATATAAGAAACAAGTGAAAAAATGTATTTTAAATAATATAATGAGAAGAATATTTTACATGATCCCTTAATAAGGTGTTATTGCCTAGAATATGGGAATCTAAATATCTTGATAAAGATAAATGAATGTTTTGTATATGCAAGTAATTTAAACAATTACAATTAAATGCATTTTCAGGGTAAATCCATGCACTGAATGTGGGACTTTTAACGTCTTTTTATGACAGAATGCATGTAAATGAAAGCTTGTTAATGCAGTTACATTCTACAAGTCTATCTTTGTGTCCTATATCTAAAGCTGCAAAACGAAAGATGTGTGAATGGTCACTTTACTAAGCGTGTGTGTCTCGCTCTGCAGACAGGCGAATCCCGGACAGCACCGGTCTTCCCGTTTCTCCGGACGCTGGACTTCTGGAGAAGGACATTCCCAAACCACAGAAGACGTTTCCTCACAGCGGCATCACGGTTTTAAATCAGGAGTATCGGCCCTGGAATTAGATGAACTGTGAACCCTGAGGTGTGGGACCGGAAACCAGGCTCGACATCAATCAGAGTGTAAATGCTGCTTCATAAAAAAAAGCTCTATAATTAAAAGTCTTTTTAAATAGGCTTCTCATAATTTAATTTGTTGGCAAAAATGTCGAAATCTATTTAATATATGTTGTTGTGTGTTGTCTTAAACTCTGTTTTGTGAACCACAATAATAACAACTATTATTTAATTATGTTTTGGTGCATCGACTAACGCTTGAAAAGCTCTTTGGGTCTGAGCCTATTTGTGGATAAAATGATTGTTGTCTTAATTTATTCTGTATAATAATGTTTCGTACGTCCGGCTGCAGAAGCCTTTGTTTACTGAGCTTTTTCATGATCAACAAATAAAAAATCAGCGCATGGAAAACAAATAGTTGCTTTTGGTTTATGAGAAAATGAGAATTTAACAACAGAAAATGTCCCTTTAAATGTATATTATTACACATTGTAGTTCATGCACATATGTCTGGCTTAAAGACCGAATGGTTTGATCCAGAAATGTCTCAAATAATCATCATTTAAAAATAAAGGGACTTCATTCTTTCCCAAATTAATGAAATTACATTTTATTCTGTTCTCCTCGCAAAAGAACTCTCAGTGTCCATCCGCGTGTTCAATAATTCAGACAATGCTCTCTGTGTTGGTTAACATATCTGTGTGTGTGTCCGTGCAGACCGTGTGTGTGTGTGTGTGTGTGTGTGTGTGTGTGCAGCTTGTTGTGATGGATTGGAGTGTGCACGCTGGCAGTAAAGTGAACAAACCCCTCTGGAGCTAATGAATGAGAATAGAGTGCAGCAGTGAGGTGGTCTGCTGGAGACAAAGAGCTCGGCGTGACGGACATCTGCCCCTCGCCAACTGCCCGCGTGTCCACACAACATCTCGGGCAGGGAGCGAGACGCGAGCGGAGACTTTACTCGAGTGAAAGTCAGTTATTGTCATACGAGGAGTCCCAGGCTGCTCCAACAGTAAACCCATAAGACTAAGCTGGGCGAGAGGAAGGAGTGCAAAAGTATTTCATGACGTCAAAGTATTTCCCTGCTGCTCAAGTGAAAGTAGCATCAACACGGTGCGGGATACTCTGATGCACAAGTCCTGCAAGAAAGTCAATATATACTTTAAGATTCAAAGGTTTTATTGTCATACGAGAAAGTCCCAGCTTTTCCAACAGCGATCATCGTAAACATACTTCAGACAACTGGGCAAGAGAAAGGTGAAGGAGACACACTGCAGGATTCAAAGTGTTAAAAGTCAAAGGAAGTCACGTGGCCATTTCAACATAAAACAATATTGGTGCATCATGTTTACATCGCTTGACTTTATCTTCTGTAAAGTTGGTGTAAAAGTTCAACATCTACCTCTTAGATCGAGTCTAAAACCGTGTGTGTGTGTGTGTGTGTGTGTGTGTGTGTGCACGCGCGTGTGTGTGTGTGTGTTAATTTGAGGAAAGCCTCTCTTGTTCCAGCTGTCAGCAGCGTGAGGTCTGACGGATGACACAGTGTCCATCTTTTGTGTCTCTGCTCTGAAATGTCACCTTTAACCTCGGGGTCAATTCACACCGAGACGTGATGCTAAGTGAGAGCTGACACACACGCATCTGTAAGAGAGGAGGGATCAAGCAGGAAGGGAAGGACACGAGAAGATATCTTTGAGATGCTTGAAGTGAAATCTGCCTGTTTTGGCCATAATGTGTTTAAATCAGACTTCCCACGAGACACAGAGACATGCTAGTGAGACGAGAGACGAAGCAAAAAGCACAGGAAACAAGAAGGACACGAGAAGATGAATCGGATGTCTTTGAGATGCTTGATCTGAAATCTTCCTGTTTTGCCATAACGTGTTTAAATCAGACGTGTTGTCGCGCGGTGTGTTTATGCTGTGCACCGGATGGACGGCAGGCTTCAAGGTCAGAGGTCTCCTCCTCGCTGGATGTCTGACATCCTCCCTCTCCCTTCAAATAGCCGGAATATGGATGCTTGAACAAGTGTAGATCAGCCTGCGCCTCCCATGTTTACAACCCCGAGGTCCCATCAGGGCCGCTCTGTGAAAAGAGAGGACCCTCCCCTGTGTGGAGGGGAGGAGGAGAGGGAAGGACACAAAAAGAAAGACAGAAGGAGAGACGAGGACAATGATCTGCCCGAGCTGAAATACTGACATTGTTAGCGAGCCGTGCTAAAAGACTGGTTTTACTAGCTCCTCTGTGATTGGCTGCTGATTGAGCTGCTTTTTCACTTCCAGAAAACCTGAGGTCCTCAAACTCTACTTGTGTTTTAATGCTGAGTTCTCTGACTCTGCAACAATATGAAATCTTGCCAAGTATATCTGTCTAATTTCAAGTCAGAATATGTCGTTCCACTTGATATAAGACTTAAAAAGTGAAGTCTTGTTTTTAGGCATCTTTTGAAGTGAAAGTCTCTTAAAAAACATCTTATTTCAGAGGAAGATCTCACTAACGTGAGAGAGCTGAACACGTCTGAGCATTCTCTGCCTTTTTTGTTACAAATTCTCTGATTCTGGTCAAAAATAAGTCCCAGCTAAATACAAGATCTCATTTCTCTAATTATCCCGTCTTTACTTTGAGGAGTCCTCACCCGCGCCATTTTGTACTTCTTCCATTGGCAGATGTGTTCACTTACTAAAAGAGAAAACACCGTGTTTTTATTGTACATTTACTTGTTTTTGGAGCAGATGTAAGTCGAGTCTAAAAACATAACTTTTTTCATCTGCTTAGAAGTCTTTTAACTTGTTTTAGCACCTACTGTATTTACAATGTTGTGTTTAAACCATCTCTTTTATGAATCTGTAATTCCGTGTTGTTTATTTATTGAGTTCCTTTCTGTTGTCTTCTGCACTTTGTGCTTTATAAATAA
>JAMFTG010001377.1:0-64266 GCA_023974075.1 Chaenocephalus aceratus | reverse complement strand
TGCTCACTGTAAATAAAACAGCAGAGATATTTGCAGCTGAGTTTCCTGTGAGATCCTGCTCTCTGTTTCTGATCTCTCTGCTTCCTGTTCAGTCCCTCAGGGTCTCAGGCTGCCTCTAACGAAGCTCTGAAGAGGCCGGACACCACGGAGTCGCTCAACTCCTCCATGTCCAACGGCACCACAGACGCAGGTGAGAGAGAAGGCACACAAGATGCAGAAACATATTACAGCTGTTTTTCTGCCTATCAAGCAAGAAACACCGAGCTGGGACTTTGTTCTGATAAAGTAGGAGAGAGTCTTAAGGCGCTTTTCCACTGCAGGGCCAGGCTCGGCTCAGTACGGTATGGCTAGGCCTTGGTAGGCCAGGCTCACTTTATGCTGCGTCTCCATTACAATTTATTAGCTGGGGCGGTAACTATAGTAACGCAGTGTAGGCGGAGCCGTGACGTCATCTTCAATGCGAAACACAAAACCAACATCAGTTAGCTGTTAGCCCTCAGAGCTCACAGCTCCTCAGATCTGTTCAGAAACTAGACAGAAGTACAAACCACAGACTGCCTGTGTCATGGAGAATACAGTCGCTGCTTTATTTATGTCTGTAGGCCGTTGTTGTGAGCGGTCGGAGCATATATAACGTTAGCTTAGCCGATCTCCATTCAGAAAACACGCATTTTAAAGGCGTTTCTCTGCCGTCTGTCTGCAGACTTGTCAAAGCATTAATTTATGGTTTTTACTAACCGGTATCAGCATGTTGTTACTTCGGCATCATTTAGAAATGTGTACTACAATTAAATCACGGTCTTGTTGCAGTTGTAGCCCCCTTGCCAGCGATTCTCTCTCTAGTTTAGCATACTCAGCCCGACTCAGCCCGGTTGTTGGCCCGGAAAGAACCTCGACTTTATGGAGCCAGAAAATCTGTGAAATAGTACCCGCTAGCCGACACTACGCCGAGTGGAAACGCAAGCAAAAACGGCCGCTCCGGAAATGCGCCATTAGTTACATTTGAATTGTTTTACCTTTTTTAATACGTTTTTGTATTTAGAATTGTTTTTTACCTTTTTTATTTATCATGAACCTTTTTTATCTTTAACCTATTTAATAAAAATGTTTATATATAATTTATTTTATTATTAATAACATATTTAATAACCTTTTTTAATGTATTTGATAACATTTTATCTGAAAAAACATTATTGTACGGACCGCATACAGAGCGTGTATTTTGGTGTTCCTCAAAGCCCTCAGCTGTTGCTATGGAAACACATCAGATCCAAAGTGGTATTATTACAGGCTCTCGGAGATCCTAACCTCTCCTCTGTGTTCGTCTTCAGATCAGTTTGAGAACGATGATCGCGATGATGAAGGAGAGGGCGAGTCTGTGGAGGAGCACAAGAGCGTCATCATGCACCTGCTGTCCCAGGTCCGCCTCGGCATGGACCTCACCAAGGTACGAGCGGTTATTCATCTTCTCTAGTTCTTTGTACCAACCTTTTCATTAAAATGTTTGGGTGTACAGAAACTCTCTTACTTCTAACTGTCCTGTCTCTTCCTAACTGTCCTGTCTCGTCCTGACTGTCCTGTCTCTTCCTAACTGTCCTGTCTCGTCCTGACTGTCCTGTCTCGTCCTAACTGTCCTGACTCGCCCTGTCTCGTCCTGACTCGTCCTAACTGTCCTGTTTCGTCCTGTCTCGTCCCGACTCTTCCTAACTGTCCTGTCTCGTCCTGTCTCTTCCTAACTGTCCTGTTTCGTCCTAACTGTCCTGACTCGCCCTGTCTCGTCCTAACTGTCCTGTCTCGTCCTGTCTCTTCCTAACTGTCCTGTTTCGTCCTAACTGTCCTGACTCGCCCTGTCTCGTCCTGACTCGTCCTAACTGTCCTGTCTCGTCCTGTCTCTTCCTAACTGTCCCTGTTTCGTCCTAACTGTCCTGTTTCGTCCTGTCTCGTCCCGACTCTTCCTAACTGTCCTGTTTCGTCCTGTCTCGTCCTAACTGTCCTAACTCTCCTGTCTCGTCCTGACTCGTCCTGACTGTCCTGTCTCGTCCTGACTCGTCCTAACTGTCTCGTCCTGGCTCGTCCTGACTCTTCCTAACTGTCCTAACTGTCCTGTCTCGTCCTGACTGTCCTGTCTCGTCCTGACTCGTCCTAACTGTCTCGTCCTGGCTCGTCCTGACTCTTCCTAACTGTCCTGTCTCGTCCTGTCTCGTCCTAAACTGTCCTAACTGTCCTGTCTCGTCCTGTCTCGTCCTGACTGTCCTGTCCTAACTGTCCTGTCTCGTCCTGACTCGTCCTGTCTCGTCCTAACTGTCTCGTCCTGGCTCGTCCTGACTCTTCCTAACTGTCCTAACTGTCCTGTCTCGTCCTGACTGTCCTGTCTCGTCCTGACTCGTCCTAACTGTCTCGTCCTGGCTCGTCCTGACTCTTCCTAACTGTCCTGTCTCGTCCTGACTGTCCTAACTGTCCTGTCTCGTCCTGACTGTCCTGTCCTAACTGTCCTGTCTCGTCCTGACTCGTCCTGTCTCGTCCTAACTGTCTCGTCCTAACTGTCCTGTCTCGTCCTGACTGTCCTGTCTCGTCCTAACTGTCCTGTCTCGTCCTGACTGTCCTAACTTTCCTGTCTCGTCCTAACTGTCCTAACTGTCCTGTCTCGTCCTGTCTCGTCCTAACTGTCCTGTCTCGTCCTGTCTCGTCCTAACTGTCCTAACTTTCCTGACTCGTCCTAACTGTCCTAACTGTCCTGTCCCTAACCCTGTCCTGTCTCACCGGCAAGCTTCAACGCACGCCGCTGTGTGGACGGGCCTTAACGCGTCCTAACTCCTCTTCCTAACTCCACGCAGCCTTGACAGTGTCTCCTCTTGTCCTCTCTCAGGTGGTCCTGCCGACCTTCATCCTGGAGAGGAGGTCGTTGTTAGAAATGTACGCCGACTTCTTCGCACACCCCGACTTATTCGTAAGGTAATCCTCATTCCTGCAGGCTTTTATAAAAACACAAGTGCTCAGAATCAGAATTCCTTTAATCGGTCAACAGAGGGGACATTTTACACCGTTACACCGTTACACCAGAGCCAGAGATAGCTTAGTGTTGATTAAGGAACGTGCATAGTAACAGTATTTAGAAAATAAGTGTAGCATGTATAAAGTAGTGTGACAGCAGCCTGTTGTAATCTATCATATTAATATATATCCAACATGTTCATTATTTCCCTCTGTGTGCTTCCCCCAGCATCGCGGAGCAGGAGGAGGCCAGGGAGCGCATGGTGCAGGTGGTGAAGTGGTACATGTCCGCTTTCCACGCGGGGAGGAAAGGCTCCGTGGCCAAGAAGCCCTACAACCCCATCCTGGGAGAGGTGTTCTACTGCCACTGGGACCTGCCCACGGAGACAGAGGAGCCCCCCCCGCCCACGGTGAGACACACTCTGAGGGTCCTTGAATACTGCAGACTGTGTGTGGGGATCATCGGCCACCCTCTAGTGGGCAGAGAGGGTACTGCCATGTGGTTTAAACAAACAATACATGATGATGTTTCAAGAGTCAAGGCTTTATTGTCCTTTGTACGCAGCGACAGTGAAGATATGGAAATGTAAGTCAACAGTGCAACATATGTAGAGGACATAGAACGAATACAACAGATAAAATAGTGCAAGAGAATACAAATGAAAAGCACACGACGAAATGTAAACAAGCACTGAAATAATACGATAAAAAGGCAGAGTTGGAGAGGAGCCAAAGACGCGGCAGCCCTCATCACCGGCGCCGTCTAAGTGTGTTTTTAATGTTTAATAAATATAACCCTCTTTATTTGAGTACCTTAAAAAGCGCACCATTTATTATAATTATTATTATTATTTTAAAGAGCTGTTTGTTTTGGTTTTTATGACTCAAATAAATTCTCTGCTTTTTATTTATGGAGATATATTTTTGGGGGAAGTTTGTCTTTATTTTTTAGCAATCCGAAATGGGGCTTAAATTACAGTTGATGCTGTTAAAGATAGTAGTTTTCAGGTTTATGTATATATTGTCAGATTGTTGGTCAAAGGGAAAGGAAATTGAAAACAAATTAATTCGTTTAATTAAAAAAGCAGATTGTTTTTTATTAGGTTTATATTTTGACGTATGACCCTCGTGATTTTTATCCTTATCTTTCATGTTTCTGGTTGATTTGGGAACAAGTCCATTTCCACAGTTTAACCATCCGTAAAGGGGCTTCGAACGCGTCACACGACTTCTGCACGTCACTTTAACAGCAACATACAGCACTTCGCTTCCTGTATATTTACCGTCTGCTCTCTGTCTTCAGCAGGAGACGGTGTCCGAGGGTCCCGTGCCGTGGTCTTCCACCAACAGTGTGTGTTTTGTGGCGGAGCAGGTCTCTCACCACCCCCCCAGTGAGTAACTGACCTCTATATCAGTCCTTTATATTCACTAACGGTTACAGAGGAAGTAGAAGTACTCAGATCCTGATCTTGAGTAAAAGTAGAAGTACCAGAGTGTAGGAATACTTCCTCCTCTACATTTGTGTGACCAGCCTCCTTGGGTTTCTTGAAAAGTGCTATATTTATTTTTTTAATTTTAATTTTATTTTATTTAACCTTTATTTCACCAGATAAAAGCATTGAGATAGAATCTCATTTGCAATGCTGACCTGGCCAAGAAGGCAGCAACGTTACACAGAACACAAACATATAAAATACAGAGAACACAACTAAGAAAACAAAAGACAAAAAAGCAGTCACTACATTGAGCACATTAGGACAGTAAGAAAGGCGCTACTTATTACTGCAAGAGCAGCTGGTGGAAAGGACTTCAGACAACTTCAATCTAAAACATACTATTGAGATAAGTGCCGTCAGTTTGAGGCGTGATTGAAGGTCATTCCAAGACCAAGGACCATAATAAAAAAGACTCCTTTTCCCAGCCTCAGTCCGCACGGCAGGAACCTGGACCCGCATCCAGGCGCTGGGTCTGAGGCTGTAAGAGTCACAAACTGGATATATATATTATTCATATTATATAAGTTAAAACAACAAAACCGAATGACCAGAAACACACAGAGCATTTAGTGATTCCATATGACCTCCAAAATATATAATAATGTAATTCCCAAAAGCAGTTGTCTTCTAAATCAGTGTTTTAGAACCTTATATTCTAACAACGTCTTGTTTTCTGCCCTCACTGACGTAGCTGTGCGTAAACTTTAAAGTGTAAGCTGCATGTATGAAGATGTGATATTGAAAGCGTCTCCTCTGTCTCTCTGCAGTCTCTGCATTCTACGCAGAGTGTCTAAACAGAAAGATCCAGTTCAACGCTCACATCTGGACCAAGTCCAAGTTCCTGGGGATGTCTATAGGAGTGCACAACATCGGGCAAGGTGCTTTAGACAGGCCCACACCGCCTGGATGGGTTACATGTACACACCTTACCGTCTGTGCTATTGTTATAATGTTTGTGTGTGTGTGTGTGTGTGTGTGTGTGTGTGTTTCAGGCTGTGTGTCGTGTTTGGAGCACGACGAGCATTACATCCTCACCTTCCCCAACGGATACGGCAGGTACGTGATGCAGACGATTGGATACGCTTTATTGATCCTAAATAGGGAACATTGGTTCGTCACAGCAGCATGTAACAAATATAATAAAACATATATATAATAAAAATATGTAATAAAATAAAATTGAATTAAATAAATATAGAATAAAAAAAATATAAGATAAATATACAATAAAATAAAAAAATTGAAATATAATTAAATTAAATAAATAAACGTAAATATAAACTTTTTAACAATAAATATATATCTGTCGAGTTTCTAAACAATGCAAAGTACAAACATACATAAGTTAGAATACGCTGTAATGCTACGTGTGCGTAGAGGACGACCTGTTGGAGCCGACTGGGTAAATGAAGCCGAACAGTTCTGATTGGATAAGAAACTGAGGTGTGGTACAGAGGTCCTGTAACCCTGCCTGTCTTTATTTAACTACGTTTAAGCGTCTTTGAGCGCCAGGGAAAGCGCTATCACAATTCAATGTATTATTATTGTTCTTCATGAACCCCTCCCCCTGCGCCTCTCTCTCAGGTCGATCCTCACGGTGCCCTGGGTGGAGCTCGGGGGAGAGTGCAACATCTCCTGCTCCAAGTCGGGCTTCAGCGCCAACATCGTGTTCCACACCAAGCCGTTCTACGGGGGGAAGAAGCACCGCATCACCGCCGAGATCTTGTGAGAGGAGACGCTGCTCAATACCGTTCAAAGAGAGGTTCCACCGAGGCAGGAAGGGCCGCTCCTTATCCCAAATATAAAACTATACAGATATGTATAACATATGTATATCCTATATATCCTATATACACCGTCAGCAGACACATTTACACACATGCACACATTAAGATACAAAAAAAACAATCATCAAAATAACATTCACTTCAACATTTCATTGCTTTTAGCTGACGCTTTTATCCAGAGCGACTTTCAATCAGTGCGTTCGACCAGGAAGACACAAACTAGAAGAAAACAGAATCATAAAGTACATCAGGTTTCATAGAGCAAAACATTTCAAGTGCTACTCAACTGGCTTTAGAGGAGCCAGTCCTTTGTTAGTATATAAGTGCTCTGTTAGTCATTCTATCGCTCGAGGTGGAGTCGAAGGAGATGAGTTTCAGTCTGGAAGGTGTGTGAGCTTTCTGCTGTCCTGATGTCAATGGGAGCTCATTCCACCATCTTGGAGCCAGGACAGCAAACCCACGTGTTCCTGCTGATGGGAACTTGGGTCCCCCTCGCAGCGAGGGTGCAGCGAGTCGTCTGGCTGATGCAGAGCGGAGTGCACGTGCTGGGGTGCACGGTGTAACCATGTCCTGGATGTAGGAAGGGCCAGATCCATTTGCAGCATGGTACGCAAGCACCAGGGTCTTGAAGTGGATTCTAGCAGTTACCGGAAGCCAGTGGAGGGAGCGGAGGAGCGGCGTGGGAACATTTAGGAAGGTTGAAGACCAGACGAGCCGCTGCATTCTGGGTGAGAGAGGTCGGATGGCACATGCAGGTAGACCAGCCAGGAGGGAGCTGCAGTAGTCTAGGCGTGAGGTGACGAGAGCCTGGACCAGAACCTGCGTTGCTCTCTGGGTCAGCTGGGGACGCGTCCTCCTGATGCTGTAGAGCGTGTATCTGCAGCAGCGGGTTGCAAGCAGCGATGTTTGCAGTGAAGGACAGGTTGTTATCTAGGGTCTCACCCAGAGTCCTTGCAGTCTGAGTCGGGGAAACAGCAGAGGGGCCGATGTTGATAGTCAGGTCGAGAGAGGGACACTGGGCAGTTCAGTCTTGTTGAGCTTGAGGTGGTGAGCGGACATCCAGCGAGAGATGCTAGACGAGCAGAGACGCGTGCGACGACACAAATATATCTTTGGTAGATTGTCCATAAAGGTTTTATTATAATGTAGTTTTGTGTTTCTCCGGCAGTTCACCGAACGACAAGAAGTCCTTCTGCTCCATCGAAGGAGAGTGGAACGGAGTGATGTACGCCAAGTGGGCGACTGGAGTGAGTCTTTCATTCATCCACTCCTCACATCGAGGGGTGGAGCGTATCTGTGATGAAATCTGTTCGTCAGCATAACTTCAGTTCCTTAAGAATGATGTGTCGTCTAAAGACGAGTTGAATCAACTGAATATAAGTTGATAAATTAAGAGTTTATCCGTGAATGAGTTAATGAACGCACGTGTTTGGTGTTCGCAGGAGAACACGGTGTTCATCGACACGAGGAACATCGGCATCATCAAGAAGAAAGTGAGGAAGGCGGAGGATCAGCTGGAGTACGAGTCCCGACGGTGAGACACTGATCGGAATGTAAACTATATTACGTGCTCGTCTCGTTTCCAGCTCGGAGAACCTGGAGATGTTGAGACCCCAAAGTGTCATGATGGAAATGTAGAGTGGGGTCTGCAGCACGTGTTGGGAAGTCTGCCCAATCAGCAGAGGTCGTGTTGGTTAGCATTATCAATCAATCAATCAATCAATCAATCAATCAATCAATCAATCAATGTTTATTTATAGCCCAATATCACAAAGGTTACATTTGTCTCAGTGGACTTCACAGTGTGTACAGAATATCAGTATGACAATACGACACCCTCTGTCCTTAGACCCTCTGTCCTCAGACCCTCTGTCCTTAGACCCTCTGTCCTCAGACCCTCTGTCCTCAGACCCTCTGTCCTTAGACCCTCTGTCCTCAGACCCTCTGTCCTTAGACCCTCTGTCCTCAGAGCCTCTGTCCTCAGACCCTCTGTCTCAGACCCTCTGTCCTTAGACCCTCTGTCCTTAGACCCTCTGTCCTTAGACCCTCTGTCCTTAGACCCTCTGACCTTAGACCCTCTGTCCTTAGACCCTCTGTCCTTAGACCCTCTGTCCTTAGACCCTCTGTCCTCAGACCCTCTGTCCTCAGACCCTCACATCGTACAAGGAAACACTTCCAGAGAAAACCCACAGTTTAAGGGAACATGGAGAAGAACCTCAGGGAGAGCTACAGAGGAGGGATCCCTCTCCCAGGACGGACAGATGTGCAATAGATGCCGTGTGTAAATTGAAAAGATAATACATTTTGCAACATAGGTAGTCCAGATGTTTGGAAATGCATGTGTGTATAATAGGAACATGAGAGGACACGGGTACAGACAGAGAGAAGGAGGAAGCAAGATGTCCCCCGACAGACTAAGCCTATATCAGTCCAAATAGCCATTACAGCTAAGAAATGGCTATTTGGACATTTCTGGTGTGTTTTTTGAGGTTACTAACGATGCTGAATCCATGTCTGACATGTTCAGGATCAGAAAACGGCCGGGTTTGTACGGGTGCTGGAAATCCTTAAAATGCTTGAAATGTTACGTAGTGTTTTTCAAGGTTTGGAAAGTGCTTGAATTTGGGATAAAGTGCCGGATTTGGAACCCCCCCTATAACTTTGTCCAGGATAAGTATGTGTGTAGAAATATGTAATTTACGACGGCTGTAAGATGCTTGAAAAAGAGCTTGGACTTTACTTTGGAAAAGGTGTAAGAACCCTGATAGGAGTTCACTAAAACGTTCAAATCAACCCAAAAAGCATGAAAACCAGCCCGTCTGCGGGAGAAATACGGTCACTTTCTGCTTTCTGGTTAAAACTGCTATTGTTGATCTGGAAAATGTCAGAAATGGACTCGGCATCCTCGATAACCTCCAAACCACTCCTAAATTGTCCAAATCGAATTAGCCATGTTATAAACTACTGTCTGCATTATTGCTCATCAACCCAACTCATGCTAGTTGTGCAAATGTCCCACATACGCAGGGTCGCATCCGGCAGTTTCTATGTGCTGGAGACCCTACTGTACATTTCTATCAGAACACTTTGGGGTCTTCAACTTGTCCACGTTCACAACATGACTCTGAGCTGCTGACTAGAGTATACCCAGACTCATTGAAACAGCCTCTCTTTCCCCCCCCCCCTCGTTGGACCCTCAGACTGTGGAGAGACGTGACTCTGAACCTGAAGCTGAAGGACATCGACTCGGCGACAGAAGCCAAAACACAGTCTGGAGGAGAAACAGAGAGGGGAGGCTCGAGAGAGGAAGGAGAACGAGCAGCAGTGGGAGACCCGGGTGAGGAGGAACTGCTGATCGTAGATTATTACGGAGTCCTTAAAGCTGTCCAATTCAATAATGTGACATAAATAAAGCCTTAAATGGTTTTCACTTTGCGTCAAAAGTCACACAATGCTAAGTTGGATTTTATTTCAGTCGTTTTTTGCTGTAAAATCTCTAAAAAATATATATTCTTGAAAGGCAATACATTCGGTTAAAGTAGGGTCTTATGGTATTAAAATGACTTAAAACAATCTTTCAAGAGTCGCGCAAACGGGTGGGAGTTGTAGTTTTTTATTCTGGTTTCTTGTAGTTTTTAGGGCACCAGTTCTTTGATCTTGTAAACTCTTTAAATAAAGTCTTGAAAGGCAATAAAAGTCCTTAAAATCAGGGTCTCTTTGATATTGAATTGTCTTTAACCAATAATGTCTCCAAAGGTATTAAATTAATAAGTTAAATAAATGCGTTAAATGTTATTATTAAAATGTCTTAAAGACAAGTCTGATAAAAAAATAACACGTTATTAGAAACATCCATTTTGTTTGTATAATCTGCCAGAAATGCTGAGATTATTGTGTTCTCATAATATCCCAAAACAAAATAATATCTTGTTGTTTTTAATGAAAGTGAATCTGAACGGGTTGACGAGCCGTTTCAGGGTCGCTCATTCTACACGATGCTCGTTATTGTTTTCAAATAAAAGGACAACTCATCAAACGTCTGCATTTCGCTCGTACACACAGACGTGTATCAGATAACTGGCCGTTTAATGTCACGTTTCTCCCAACTCTAAAACCTGGTATCTCTTCTTCTCTGCAGCTATTCCACGAGGACGGAGAGGTCTGGGTTTACGACGAGCCTCTACTCAAGAGATATAACTCCCAGGGGGGGCACTGAGACCACACACACACTGAGACCACACACACCACACACACACACACACACACACACACACACGGCAGAGTCTTCATAAGAACTCTTTTGCAAAAAAAAACACTTCTCCCAGCCTTGGAATGACTGACGATTGAAGACGGCTTTGCATTTGACTGAAAAACAACAACCAATGAGACGACTGGAAAAACAGCTCCTCTCCTTATTTGGTCACTTCCTGTTCCTGGCCACCTCCATCAAAACGCCAACCTGAGGGATGCTGTCTCTCTTCCCCCCCCACACCCTCACCTCTCAGCAGAGTCCCTGCACAAACCTGGGTTTTTATTAATGGGGGGGGGCAAGGTGTGTGTGTGGTTGGTGGTGAATATGAAAAAACGAACCTTGACCAGTTTAACGGCGCTCTACATCTCAGGGAACGACTGAGGAAACGAGAAGGCTGCCCCCTGAGAGTCTGACAGCCTTATATATAACAGTGTAAATCTTAAATGGGCGGGGGGGGGGGCGTTAAAAAACCCCCACCTGCCTGCAACTAGCTGTGTTTATATTATAGAAATACATACGACGGATATATAAATATATATTCTTTCTTTTGTTTTTCTTTCTGGCAATAGTGTACAAATATCTGAGGATGTGACGGCTTTAGGGATCATTCCATTTTTATGTTTTGTCTCCACGTTGTTTTTGTTTTCCAGAAGCAGAGTAAGCCATAGCATCGGAACGGGGGACATATGCAATATATTGATATAGATTTAGGGGGTCCGTGATGCTAAAAGGCTAAAGGGACTTCGGACACAGATCAACATGGTTCCTGAAGGCGTTTATGAACAAATGATTGTTTACATATTTCTGTCTTTCAGTTTCCTTGTTTTCTCACAATTAAGGGTTTCGATGTGTCCTACTGCGCTCTTAGCGATCATCGATGTGCCCTACTGCGCTCTTAGCGATCATCGATGTGTCCTACTGCGCTCTTAGCGATCATCGATGTGTCCTACTACTGCGATCATCGATGTGTCCTACTGCGCTCTTAGCGATCATCGATGTGCCCCTACTGCGCTCTTAGCGATCATCGATGTGTCCTACTACGCTCTTAGCGATCATAGGTGTGCCCTACTGCGCTCTTAGCGATCATCGATGTGTCCTACTACGCTCTTAGCGATCATAGGTGTCCTACTGCGCTCTTAGTGATCATCGATGTGTCCTACTGCGCTCTTAGTGATCATCGATGTGTCCTACTGCGCTCTAGCGATCATCGATGTGTCCTACTGCGCTCTTTAGCGATCATAGGTTGGCTCTAAATGCAGAAATAAAGAAACTTTTACCTGGAAATGCACAAGAACATCCCGGATCGTCTGCTCTGGATATTAGGCGTGAGTGAATGTGATTTAAATTACCCTTAAAATCAGACGGAGTAACGTGTGTCTGAGAGCAAATGAAATCCTCTTATCGAAGGCAAACATTGAACGCCTTTCCTAGAAACGAGCCAAATAAAGATCCCTGCCGAAGCTTCGTTTGTTTACTTTCCCTCCATGTTTTCTGTCTGTTTATTATATTGAATCGAGGCCTTGCCATACATGTCCCACTCGCCTGGTAGAGAGCAACCATCATGTCTTGATTTCTCTTTGATCATTACCATTGATTGTAAGGATGTTCCTATTGTGCCATAATATTAAATCTCCATGAGTTCATTCCCGTGAGATTCTGTCCTGTTTTTACACCTGAACATCAGCAGGAGAGAACTCTTTAAAGTAGAGACACTACATACTGATATACACCTGAACATCAGGAGAGGAGGACTCTTTAAAGTAGAGACACTACATACTGATATGCACCTGAACATCAGCAGGAGAGGACTCTTTAAAGTAGAGACACTACATACTGATATACACCTGAACATCAGCAGGAGAGGACTCTTTAAAGTAGAGACACTACATGCTGATATACACCTGAACATCAGCAGGAGAGGACTCTTTAAAGTAGAGACACTACATTCTGATATACACCTGAACATCAGCAGGAGAGGACTCTTTAAAGTAGAGACACTACATACTGATATACACCTGAACATCAGCAGGAGAGAACTCTTTAAAGTAGAGACACTTCATACTGATATACACCTGAGCATCAGCAGGAGAGGACTCTTTAAAGTAGAGACACTACATACTGATATACACCTGAACATCAGCAGGAGAGGACTCTTTAAAGTAGAGACACTATATACTGATATACACCTGAACATCAGCAGGAGAGGACTCTTTAAAGTAGAGACACTACATACTGATAACACCTGAACATCAGCAGGAGAGGACTCTTTAAAGTAGAGACACTACATACTGATATACACATGAGCATCAGCAGGAGAGGACTCTTTAAAGTAGAGACACTACATACTGATATGCACCTGAACATCAGCAGGAGAGGACTCTTTAAAGTAGAGGACACTACATACTGATATACACCTGAACATCAGCAGGAGAGGACTCTTTAAAGTAGAGACACTACATACTGATATACACCTGAACATCAGCAGGAGAGGACTCTTTAATACACATAATCATTCCGAAGACTCTACATATTAATTTAGGGTAAACAATTGAGTGAGTGACGCATTTCCAAGAAAAGGACATCCTGAAACACTTGAAGCCATGTTTTAAAATGTATTTAGTTGGAATATTAAAGCAAAAGCTTTATTAGGATTTTTGAGCTACCATCAAATATGTCAGCTTTTTCAACAACGGAGACAAACAACTTTAAAATGAGAATGTTACGAGCCAGGCAGGATGTACTTGTGCTGTTTTTCCTTCCCTCCTGCTTTTTCTATACTCCCTGAAGGCTTCTCAATTCCTTTCATTCCCCCTCCTCGACTCCTTGGCTCCTCGGTCCTCCGGTAGTGGACCCGAAATGGATTCAGCGCGCCATGTTGAAGGACATCAAATTTCTCTAAATGCACATTGAGGAGTGGACCGAGCATCGAGGAGGCTCTCTGGAGGAGCTCTTAACCGAGGAGACACTGATGCTCCTCCTCCACAGAGATGTTTCAAAGAGTCGTGACGCACGGCCGGACTTATCTCAGCCAATGACAGCTCTGCATGCATCCAGTCTCTGATTGTGTTACGTTATTAGGAGAGTGCTCTCATATTGTTTGATCTGAAAGTGTGTGTGTGTGTGTGTGTGTGTGTGTCCCTCCCGCATCTGTAGCCTGTTATTGTCTCATTATACCGCACTGTGAATGAATCAAAGTACAATGTATAAGTGGTCATGAACACATCCTGTCCATCAGACAGAGGCTGCTGTGCCTTCTGTCATCATTAATGAACGTCTCTTTAAAATGACCGCTCAGAGGAGAGGAGTTCTTCATTTCTCTAACCGCCTGCTGCTTCCTCTCCTCTCTCCTCGGTTTCCCCTCCTCAGTCCTCCGCTCGCATCTCCTGTGGGCGGGACTAAGTCTCGAGGAGGGGAAATTAGAGAATTGAGAAGCCTTCCCTGTTGTCCTCTGCAGCTAATCAGCAGCTGATCAGTACCTGCCTGTGCACCTGAGTCTGATGGCTGATTGGATCCTCTCACCCCAGTGGCGGTTCTAGACCAATTTGGACTGGGGGGGGCCACAATAAATACAGGACCGAAAAAGAGAACTAGACAGTATGAAGTAATTGCATATAAGAAAACAATGCAACACAGTTATTGGCATTTGTTTCAGTACACTTGTTTATTTCAGATATGTCTTATATTTATTACTGTTAGCTTTCAGCTTAACCTCTTAAGCCCGAGGGTCCCCCCAGTGGACCCCTCCCACCGTTTTTTACGAGACTATGTCTCAGGGCTTCTTAACATTTATGAAACTATTAATGTTCCATAGCCTTTAACGGTAAGAAACTCAGCTAACTGACAATGTGAACCATTCTTAGCTAAAAGAAACGAGAGTAATACCAAGCCTTTGAATTAGCATGGAGCGAAAAATGCTAACTAATGCTAACGACTTTTGCACAGCACTCACGGTAGAAATGCTCTTATTACTTATCGTAACTGCACCAACAAGATATCCGATTTAAAAGCTGAGACTCCACAGATTCCACACATGTAATGTCATCACTGTACGACCCCGAATTCCTGGAGCTATCAGCCAGAAAAGAGAAAGTAAACAACATCCGGTTTCAAAAATATTACAATAATTATGTCTTACCTTTTTTTATTTGTGATCAAAAGTTGTGTTCAACGGAATAAAAACGTCGCTCAAGGTTAATCCAATGTCTTTGTGTCACGTAGACATTTTTACTGATAATCCATCATCAATTTATGGCAATATAAGGGTATAAAGTTTTGCCGTCCAGGCTTGTACTTTCAGATATGCTTCGTTTGCTTCTCTATTACGTCCGCCATGGTAATGTTACGTGGATTTGGGAACTGCCATCGATTCTATTGATGTAATTGTTAAGAAAAGGTGTAAATCACCCAAATCGACCAATGGGTCCAGAGATATGGTCCTGCGTAACGTATAAGAATGCCCAGCCAGGTAAGTGCATTACGCAGCAGACTTTACCTTATTGTTACTACGTAAGGAAGCAGGAATTGAAGGACCAGAGCGCACAGAGCGGACAAGCAGATAACGGAATTGCAGTTTTATAGTTTATAGATTATCAGAACATTTCAAAGGGGACACAGCACATGGATATTAACCTACGGATTAACTACATCATCGTTGTTATCGTTTTAATGCCATTGAAGACCAGTTTAGACCAGACAAAGATGAAGGTAAGCCTCTTAGTGCCGGCATGGACATTTGTCCCATTGGGATATAACAGCCGTGGGCAATATATTAGGGCCATGGGATGGACTTGGCCGTTTTACCGTCACTTGCAGTCTCAATAGTACACGAACAGCATATGAGTATCTATGCTGCATTGGACAATAGATGGCGCTCTTCTCATTAGGGTGTACTTATAACTGCATGGGGGGGTGGCCCAAAGGCAATATATTACACAGTAACACGAGTATTTCACTTACTGTGTACTTGTACTTATGGGGGGGGTGTCCATCAACCCAATATGGGGTCCCACTTTCCACATATTACACAGTAAACATGAGTATTCACTTACTGTGTACTTGTACTTATGGGGGGGTGTCCATCAACCCAATATGGGGTCCCACTTTCCACATATTACACAGTAACATGAGTATTCACTTTACTGTGTACTTGTACTTATGGGGGGGTGTCCATCAACCCAATATGGGGTCCCACTTTTCCACATATTACACAGTAAACACATGTATTCACTTACTGTGTACTTGTACTTATGGGGGGTGTCCGTCAACCCATATGGAAATAACAAGTGTATCTCGAGCCGTTTTCTCAAACGTACCCCACCTTTAAGGGGCATTGGAAGAGGAATTGGCCACCCCTTATTGCCAATAGAAATTGTGAATTGATTATAGTCAAGGTCCAAGGGGGACATCATTGTGTGAAACAAATTGCATGGTAATCCAACCAATGGCTGAGCAATTTCAATCAACAACTGCAAATTTTCAACTTTCTGGTGTTGCTAAAGATAAAACAGGAGGTCAGGAGACAGAAGGACTCATCCTTGGGGATGTGTTACAAAATATGACCTTACCCTGTCGAGGAGTGTGGAGATATTTCACTACGAACAAATGTGGTGGACCAATAGAGGAACATTAAAACTCGATACAGCAGTTTTAAGGTAATTGGAAGATTGTGGTTAAATTAATGGTTAAATGGTGACAACATATAAACCATGGCCCATAGACTGCACGTTGTTGTGGCTCCCTGTACAAAGGCCACACCGCTTCTAGCATTGTCGTTGTGTAATTGTCAAATACCATTCTTTAGCATTCTCGACTGGATTAGCATGCACCCTGTTAACAATCACAAAATCCCCTTCCGTCACTCGAATCACTTCACCAACAAACTGTCACAAGGGCAAAGAAAACCATTTCTGAACCCTCCCACCCAGCTCACCATGTCTTCCAACTTCTGCCCTCAGGGAGGCGCTACAGCTCACTGTCCGCCCGCTTCAAAAACAGCTTCTTCTCCTTTGCAATACGGACACCAAATGGACTCTAAATAACCCCAATGAACAATCACAATCCACCACACCTTGAACGTTATGTGTCATGATGTATGTCTTTGCCCTGTGCTGTGTGTTGTACGTTGAATTGTATGGAACAAGCTGTAATACTCTGCACTGAACACACATTCCACCAGCCTGGCTGTGTGGTCATTAAAGATTCTAATATAATCACCAGCAGTGACCCCGCTGGTGATTTCTGAAGAGTTGACGTGTCTGAGAAACGATGGTTGTTACCAAGCGGCTGAACGGGACTACAGAAGTCGTGGAGGCCGTCGTACGTCATTACGGCGAACACGTAAACACTCCTCTAAGTTTAGAATCTGTGTTTGAATCTGGATCTGAAGTCGGCGTGATGTTGAAGCAGCGACCCTGCTGTAGTTCCTTTATAGCATAACGTTAGCATTTAGCTTCTGGCGACTAGATTTATGCTTTGAAAATGATAAAAGTAGACGTGTGGAGATTATCCGACTGAACAAAACGTGACCCGTCTCTTAAATGTGTCTCAACCACAGACCTGATTTCCAGCTATTTTCCAAAACCCTATCCACGCTTAAACCGCGAAATGCGCCATAAGTGTATCGGTCTGAAAAAGCAACCATCGTAAATCAGAATAAAGCCAAGTCTCGTAGGAACCAGACAGTTGAATTCTGCAGGTAGCGACTCCGTCTCTCCTCAGCGCTGCTGCCTCACCTGCATGATATCAGGAGAAATGAGAAAACACGAAAACAATGTGATCTTGAAAGGTATTCCCAGAACAACCACACGGCTGCTTCGTACAGGCCCGGTTCCAGAACAAAATGACTCGGGTGAGATTAGAGAGGGTGCAGTGGTAAAGTGCTATTTTTATAAGTGGGGAGTGTACCTAACACCCTCTATGGGGGTCCTCACCTCCTCTGGGGGGTCCGGGGGCATGCTCCCCCGGGAAGATTTATTTTTAAATATTGAAGTTAAAACCATCAATCTGGTTACTTTGAGAGCAACATTAAGAGATCTATGGATCTATGTGCTCTTTGCCTGATTATGCCTTCCCAGTCCCTATTACGTAGCCTATAAGAGCATGGCGCCAGTTGTTGCAGCTAGTTGTGGTGAAGGCATCTGACGTACTTGAACCGAAATGTCTACAGGCAGAAGATGGCATCTTTTTCACATTAATATTCCAGCCAATCTCTGTTTTGAAACCATGAGCTGCAAAATGAGCGCCTTACCCCACTGGACAGGCGAGTTGGGTACTTTTTTAAATATACCTGGGCAGGCTCTGTTTTGCAGAGGTCCTCTGGCACTTGCGGGCCGCCGAGGGGTGGCTGTTTGGGGTAACGAAGACGGCTGTGGCTGCTCCGCCTCTGTGGGCGAGTCGGACGTTAGTGTCCACGACAGTAACGTAACGTCCCCATGATCTGAACTGTTATTACCTGCAGTAGATGCAGTGTATGCTGGCGATAAGGGCTGGTTGTTTGAACCATGTTCTGATCCATCATTGACTGCTGTGTCAGCACCTTGCAGAGGATGAATGTGCAGCGGCACAGGTCACGCGCACCTGACATAATAACGTTACTTACCGTTTAAATTGATCAAATAAATGCAGCAGACAATACTATTCAACCACAATTACCATTTTTTATTTCAACTATATTCTTCTTCTTCTTCTTATTATTATTATTATTATTACTACTATTGTTAGTAATACTAGGCAAAATGTAATATTTTTCACTTTTAATTTTTTTTTTTTAACTTTTCATTTTTCAAATGAGGGTGCATAACGACTCAACTGAGGGTGCAATGCACCCTTATGCACCCCCGTAGAACGGGCCTGGCTTCGTATCTTATTATTTGAAGGAACAAATAGCTTCAGACTTCCAGCATGTATCTATTAAACAGTTTGAGCAGTGTCATCAAATAAGTCTGTCTGCCGCTCAGAGAGTCCTGAACCTGGACGTGTTGAGAGCCCAAAGTGTTCTGATAGAAATGTAGAGTGGGGTCTCCAGCACAGAGAAGCTGCTGGATGCTAACCTGCACATGTTGGGACACTGACACACTTAGCAGTCCATTTCTCACATGTTCAGGATCATAAATGTCAGTCTGAACCAGAATAGGGACTGATTCTGATGCATTGTGGGTCCATTTGAAAGATTTAGGGGACTGGGTCATTTGGATTGCACAGATTGCTTATTTATTTGAATATAAATTGTCCAAAGTCGAGGTAATTATGTTCATCTTGTGCTCGCCATCCAATGGTCTCAACCCTCCTCGTGGTAGCCAGTTGTCCACACGGGCTATGATGCTAATTAGCACGACATGCAGGTTAGCACTCAGCTGGAGGGTTACGGCTGCTACCCCTGCCTTACATGAAGTGTGTCATACTTGTGATACTTCACGTGTAAATGATAATACTTTATCTTCGTCATGTTAAACCTTTTGTATGAAACATTGAATCAAGAAGGATTTGCCAAACAGGTTGAACTCATGAGGTCATGGACGCTGTCTTTTGTCTATAAACCTTTATTAAGCGTAATGACGACACTACAGTCTTCAGTGTCAGCTTTAATACGTTGCTTCAGACACGGCGTGTTGGACACGGCGAGCTGCGGGAGATCTCATCCAATCGGAACACTTTAAGAAAGACAAAAACACACTTCTGACAGTGAAGACACAATCAGTGAGACACATGTTAACCAATGAGAAGCCTCGATTTAAAACACCAACATTTAAACCCCAGGACAGGAAGTGGTCTCCTCCTACAGAGGACACAGAGACGCTGAGGAGTCATCAGACCAGACCCCAAACCCGGCGTAGAGAGGTGCAGCGAATGTGGTTCTGAGGGTGTGGAGGTGGATCAGTCTGTCAGAGGAGACCTCGTAGAAGGAGAGAGAGCCAGCAGGACGATCCAGATACACTGCTACTCTACGAGAGGAGGAGGAGGAGGAGGAGGAGGAGGAGGAGGAGGAGGGAGGACCAGTGTATTGCCACCGTACAGTGCCAGAGAGAGTAACCATAATGCGAGTAGCCCAGACTCCAGGACGCATCACTCCCTCCAAACAAACAGTCCCTGTTCTCTCCTCTCCTCTTGATTCCTCTGGAAGTCACTGATACAGCGACGTCTCCGCTCCACTCCACCTCCCAGTAGCAGCGACCAGTCAGAGCTTCTCTGCACATCAGCTGAGGATAGGAGTCAAACCTCTCTGGGTGATCAGGGTATGGCTGCTCCTCTCCCCCACGTGTCACCGTCCTGTTGTCCTCAGACACTTTGAGGTGTCTGTGTGCCGTGTCTGAGTCCAGGGTGAGTCCACAGGAATCTGACGAGAGACAGAACGCAGTTTATCACCAGACCCCCCTGAAGGCTTCACTCTCCGTTAGTGGACCTTTCTATAAAGCTTCAAGATCAGTCATGCTTTAATGAATAAAACCACCTCCATCATCTGTGTCTCCAGAGAGAAGCTGATCCACACTTACACTTCCTCAGACCTGGTTGCAGCCTCTGCTCTCCACCTTGGTCCAGCCTGGAGGAGGAAACACAGTCAGTGTCACAAACGAGCTGAGAACCAAAATGCAAAGCACAGGAAACCAGGGATAGTCGGTAACCAGCTTTATTATAAGCAAAGGGCCGGTCGGGGGCAGGCGAGGGTTCCAGGAGGAAGCGGGGGGGAGTCGCAGGTACAGAACGGGTCAGGAGCAGGCGAGGCAGGCTGGTCGGGGACAGGCAGGGTCAGGGAGCAGGCGAGGCAGGCTGGTCGGGGACAGGCAGGGTCAGGGAGCAGGCGAGGCAGGCTGGTCGGGGTCGAAACCGGAGAGCAATCTGGAGGGTAATGCGGGAAAGACTGGCATGCTGCAAAGTACGATCTGGCCTGAGGTGAGAGGGAAGTGGGCCTAAATACTAATGGAGCTGATGGGTGTAATAGAGTGAGAGAGAGAGACAGGGTGTAACAGAGAGAGAGAGAGACAGGGTGTGACAGAGTGAGAGAGAGAGAGAGAGATGAGAGAGAGAGACAGGGTGTACAAGGAGAGAGAGACAGGTGTGTAACAGAGAGAGAGAGACAGGGTGTAACAGAGTGAGAGAGAGACAGGGTGTAACAGAGTGAGAGAGAGAGACGGGTGTGTACAGAGTGAGAGAGAGAGACAGGGTGTGAGGAGAGAGAGACAGGGTGTGACAGAGAGAGAGAGACAGGTGTAACAGAGTGAAGAGAGAGACAGGGTGTAGCAGAGTGAGAGAGAGACAGGGTGTAACAGAGTGAGAGAGAGAGACAGGGTGTAGCAGAGTGAGAGAGAGAGACAGGGTGTGACAGAGAGAGAGAGAGACAGGGTGTGACAGAGAGGAGAGTGTAACAGAGTGAGAGAGAGAGACAGGGTGTAGCAGAGTGAGAGAGAGAGACAGGGTGTGACAGAAAGAGAGAGAGAGACAGGGTGTGACAGAGTGAGAGAGAGAGACAGGGTGTAACAGAGTGAGAGAGAGAGGACAGGGTGTAACAGGAGAGGAGAGACAGGGTGAAGCAGAGTGAGAGAGAGACAGGGTGTAACAGAGAGGAGAGAGAGACAGGGTGTGACAGAGTGAGAGAGAGAGACAGGGTGAAGCAGAGTGAGAGAGAGACAGGGTGTAACAGAGAGAGAGAGAGACAGGGTGTGACAGAGTGAGAGAGAGACAGGGTGTAACAGAGTGAGGAAGAGAGAGACAGGGTGTAACAGAGAGAGAGAGAGACAGGTGTGAAGCAGAGTGAGAGAGAGACAGGGTGTAACAGAGAGAGAGAGAGACAGGGTGTGACAGAGTGAGAGAGAGAGACAGGGTAACAGAGAGAGAGAGACAGGGTGTAACAGAGTGAGAGAGAGACAGGGTGTAACAGAGTGAGAGAGAGACAGGGTGTAACAGAGTGAGAGAGAGGGTGAAGCAGAGCTCAGTCTGTCCGTGGGACAGAGAGACGTGGAGGAAGAAGAAGACTTTTGCAAAAACACTTTTACAAATGTAACAAAGGTACTATACTTAAATTAAAGTGCTTCATGGCACAAAATGGATTTACTTAAAATAATAAATAAAAACTGGTGCAAAGTGCAAATCGTCGTTCCCTACAGAACACACGATGTTGTTGTAGCACCAACGCTCAAAGTGTCTCGCCCCCAGTGTCTGTGAGGAGAGTCTGGCTCTGACGCTTCACAGACGGAGCGCTTGGCCTCTCGCCCGGTTCCGTTCTTTCTGCTTAGAGAGCGTCTGCTTCACCGGAGAGGACGTTTAGGAGCTGCCTCTTTCTTTTCATTGCTTGCTTTTTGTCGGGAGCCCCCGTGATAAAAAGGCTCTCAGTCCAAACGGCATCAAAGAGACTAAAACCCAAAGTTAAGAGAGAAGGAACCCGTGAGCGTCTTGCTCAAGACGTGGACACAGTGTCTCTCAAGCCACTGAAGGGACACTTTAAGAACAGCAGGATTAATAACAGAAATGAAAGAATCGGAGGCGATGGCACCGGGTGAGACTCTGCCCTGGGGGCCTGGTCCGCTTCCTGCACCCAGGCTGGTGCTCCACGGCGGGGAGGCCCTGTCCTTGCAGACCCAGCAGAGACCCCAGGCCCGGGCATCGCTCAGCTCCGACTGTCAGCGGCCTCTCCAGCTGCGAGCTGGCTCTCTCTCGCTGCCACGCCCCGGGCACCAGGCCAGCACTCCTCAGCGTGATCCTCTCTTATCTGTGACCAGTTTGGATGCTATAAAAAATGATTGTTTTGGCAACTTTTGTTTAAATATTCGTTCCTTTTGTGACAAAAAGAGCCAGCTCGTAACAGGTCCTCGTCCCGGTTGTTTATCATCACATACAGCGGCCTCCTGTGAGGCACGACATGCTTTGATCGAGGAGATCTGCTGGTTTGATAGATCATCTTTCACCATGGCGCTCGAGAGCGGACCAGCACAGTTCTTCCAGCTCGCTCTCAGCGCTCGAGAGCAGAAGAAGAAGAAGAAGTGATGTCGAGACAATCGGAGAGTCTTTATCAGTTCAATCGTATTTCACGTGGTGCGGTGGAGAAGTCAGGATCAACCTTCGAGGGATCGAAGAGCAGAATCTCATCTCAACACATTTAGCAGTTGGTGAGATAACTGACCCTCATCATCCTCCCGAGAGCCAGCAGCCAGTGGTTCTGATGGACTGAACGGCTGCTTCCATGTACCGTACTTTTCGGACTATAAGCCGCGACTTTTTCCCCCATTTTTTTAGTACAGCTAACGGCCACTAGGGAACCTCCTACATCTATGGATCTTACAGGTAAAATTAACCACCTTTAACACTACGGGCTCTAGGACCGGCGGGCTCCAGCAGGAAAAGCTGGAGGCCATAAAAGAGTGAGACAGGTAGCGCGCCAAAGTAAAAGTGGAACCGAGAGACGGAACGAGAGCAAGACAGACGGACCATTCAGCTGCTGCGGCTCATATGACGGTGCACTCTATAGTCCGAAAAGTACGGTAATAAGACTTCAAGGTTAACTCGCTGCTGTGAACAGAATCAAGGGAAACGAGAAGTCCTTCATGAAGGAAGGCCAGAGATGAAGGAGATGACATTAGAAAAACATGAAGTCAGTGTGTCCATACCTGAGAGTGTCCAGTCTCCAGAGGGGGTCCTCCAGGCCAGCAGACAGCAGCTTCTCTCCTGAGGCTCCTGGATGATTGTAGCTCAGGTCCAGCTCTCTCAGACGGGAGCGGCTGGAGCTCAGAGCTGAAGCCAGAGACACACAGCCTTGCTCTGAGACCAGACAGCCTGACAGACTGGACCCAGGGAATACAGTCAACTCAGGCCTTTAAAAAGTCACATGAGCAGGAAAATAAAAAAATAAAAGCTGAACCCTGACCTGAGAGTCTCCAGCTCACAGTGAGGACTCTCCAGTCCAGCAGACAGCAGCTTCACTCCCGAGTCCTGCAGGTCGTTGTTACTCAGGTCCAGCTCTCTCAGAGCAGAGGACGGGGAGCTGAGGACTGAGGACAGAGCTGCACAGCTTCTCTCCGACAGCTTGCAGCCACTTAACCTTAAAAGAGAAAATGTTGATCTTAATATTGAATGTGATGAAGAACTATGTTTTGAATGACCTAATATTTTATAATTTTGCAAGCTATAATAGCCTACGTTACATCCGTCTGTGCACATGTGTGTTTGGCAGTCAGTCGTTAGAGAGATTCATATGAGACCAGTTGTTTCAACATGTCATGTGACTCCCTGGATTGCCTTCAGGGAGAAGGCTCCGCAGTCTGAGGTCGAGCTCCCCCGAGTGTAAAAGAGCTTTTCCACCAGGCTGTCAGGAGGCTGAACTCTCCCCCCTCCCTCCCACCTCTCCCCTGCCCCCATTGGACCTGGACTTTAACACCACACACACCACCAGACCTCTACGCTGCTATGGACCGCTTTTTACACTAATATATTCATCCACATTCGTTTGGAAGTTACTATTATTTTGTATATATTGACTGTTGTGTTTTCTTTTTATTTACACTGAACAAAAATATAAACGCAACACTTTTGCTTTTGCTCCCATTTCTCATGAGATGAACTCACATTTTCTATACACAAAATAACCATTTCTCTCAAATATTGTTCACAAACCTGAATCTGTGTGAGGTGAGCACTTCTCCTTGCCGAGATAATCCATCCCCCTCACAGGCGTGGCATATCAAGATGCTGATTAGACAGCATGATTATTGCACAGGTGTGCCTTAGGCTGGCCACAATAAAAGGCCACTCTGAAACGTGCAGTTTTGCTTTATTGGGGGGTCTGGGGGGGTCCGAACCAGCCAGTATCTGGTGTGAGGGGTAGGGGTAGGGTAATGTTGTGAATATCGAGTGGCCTGTGTTCGTCGTCCATAACATACGCCTGCCCATACCATAACCCCACCACCACCATGGGCCACTCAATTCACATACCCTACCCCTACCCCTACCCCTCACACCAGATACTGACTGGTTTTCGGACCCCCCCAGACCCCCCCAATAAAGCAAAACTGCACGTTTCAGAGTGGCCTTTTATTGTGGCCAGCCTAAGGCACACCTGTGCAATAATCATGCTGTCTAATCAGCATCTTGATATGCCACACCTGTGAGGGGGATGGATTATCTCGGCAAAGGAGAAGTGCTCACTGTCACACATTCTTTCAGATTTGTGAACAATATTTGAGAGAAATGGTTATTTTGTGTTTATAGAAAATGTTTTAGATCTTTGAGTTCATCTCATGAAGAATGGAAGCAAAAACAAAAGTGTTGCGTTTATATTTTTGTTCAGTGTATATTTGTATTTTTGAATCCTATGGATTGTGGGAAACAGTAATCCGATATCTCTCTGTCTGCGCACTCAAACTGGAAGATTACAATAAAGTCGTCTTTGATTATTATCTGCATCTGATTGTAATGAAAAAACTAAGAAAAGTCACATGGAATTAAGACTATCTGTGTGTAGATTAAACTGGTGGGTAATGGGAGAGCCAGTGTGACACGGTATCAGCCGAACCCTGACCTGAGAGTCTCCAGCTCACAGTGAGGACTCTGCAGTCCAGCAGACAGCAGCTCCACCCCTGAGTCCTGCAGGTCGTTGTCACTCAGGTCCAGCTCTCTGAGAGCAGAGGACGGGGAGCTGAGGACTGAGGACAGAGCTGCCCAGCTTCTCTCCGACAGCTTGCAGCCGCTCAGCCTGGGGAGAGATCAGCAGTGAACACAAACAGTCGTATTCTCATGTCTCAACCTGCTCCTAGTTAATGTGGCTTCATCTCCACTCACAGAGCTTTCCTGGAGGCTTTGACCACTGGCAGCAGCCTCAGAAGAGCCTCCTCTGGAGCAGAGTACTTCTTCAGGTAAAACACGTCCAGATCTTCTCCTGATGACAGCAAGAGGAAGACCAGAGCTGACCACTGAGCAGGAGCCAGATCCTCTGTGTAGATCCCGCACCATGGGTCCCAGTTCAGGTGCCGCTGCACCTCCTCCACTAGAGAGCGATCGTTCAGTTCATTCAGACAGTGGAACAGGTTGATGCTCTTTTCCAGAGACGGGTTCTTTCTTATCTTTCTCTTGATGTATTCGACTGTTTTCTGGTTGGTCTGTGAGCCACTTCCTGTCTGCGTCAGCAGGTCCTGTAACAAGGTCTGATTGGTCTGCAGTGAAAGACCCAGGAGGAAGCGGAGGAACAAGTCCAGGTGTCCGTTTGGACTCCGTAAGGCCTGGTCCACAGCACTCTGGTGGAGATGTGTTAGTCTGGGTCTGAAGACTTTAGGCAGGCAGGAGGTTGCTGGTTCTTCTGCCAGCAGGTTGACCCCAGAGCTGATGAAGGTCAGATGGACGTGAAGAGCAGCCAGGAACTCCTGAACGCTCAGGTGGACGAAGCAGAACACCTGGTCCTGGTACGTTCCTCTCTCCTCTCTGAAGACCTGTGTGAACACTCCTGAGTACACGGAGGCTGCTCTGATATCGATGCCACACTCCGTCAGGTCGGACTCGTAGAAGATCAGCTGGCCTTTCTGCAGCTGCTCAAAGGCCAGCTGTCCCAGAGCCTCCATCATCTCCCTGCTCTCTGGACTCCAGTGTGGATCTGTTGCACTTTTTTCCTGGTACTTCACGTTCACTTTGGACTGAACCATCAGGAAGTGGATGTACATCTCAGTCAGGGTCTTGGGCAGCTCTCCTCCCTCTGGTTTTCAACACCTCCTCCAGAACTGAAGCAGAGATCCAGCAGAAGACTGGGATGTGGCACATGATGTGGAGGCTTCGTGAGGTCTTGATGTGGGCGATGATGGTGCCGGCCTGCTCCTGATCTCTGAATCTCTTCCTGAAGTACTCCTCCTTCTGTGGGTCAGTGAACCCTCGGACCTCTGTCACCATGTCCACACACTCAGGAGGGATCTGATTGGCTGCTGCAGGTCGTGTGGTTATCCAGAGGCGAGCCGAGGGAAGCAGCTTCCCCCTGATGAGGTTTGTCAGCAGCCGATCCACTGAGGTGGACTCTGTGACATCAGTCAGGACCAGTGTTGAGGAAGTCCAGAGGAAGTCGACTCTCATCCAGACCGTCGAAGATGAACACGACCGGGAACTGATCGAACCTGCAGATTCCTGCGTCTCTGGTTTCAGGGAAGAAGAGATGAACGAGTTCCACCAAGCTGTACTTGTTCTCTCTCACCACGTTCAGCTCTCTGAAGGTGAATGGAAATATGAACTGGATGTCCTGGTTGGCTTTGCCTTCAGCCCAGTCCAGAGCGAACTTCTGTGTTAACACTGTTTTCCCAATGCCAGCCACGCCCTTTGTCAGCACTGCTCTGATTGGTTTGCCTCCTTCAGGTGGGGCTTTAAAGAGGTCTTCTTGTGTGATGGCTGTTTCTAGTCTGTCTGGTTTCCTGGATGCTTGCTCGATCCGTCTGATCTCATGTTCCTTGATGACCTCTGTGGTGTCTCCCCTGGTGATGTAGATCTCCGTGTAGATTTCATGTAGGAGTTCAGATTTGTCCATACATTTGAAAAGTTCAATTCTTTCCTTCAGGTTTGATTTGAGTTCTCCTTGGCACTTAGTGAGAATCTCTGAAGGAATAAGAAAGACATTTACATGAAGGAAACATCTAGACCTGTCGCGATAAGTAATTGATTGATCGTACGATAAATAAAAATGAACTCGATAACTTTTCTGACCTCGATAAATTGCTGTTCACATGCGTGTTTGTTTACATAAGGATGTGACCAGCATTTTAGCCAGGCGTGCTGTGTCTGCCGGCCCGGCGCACTGTGAGGGGCGGGGCTCACACACAGCCAGGCGCGCTGTGAGGGGCGGGGCTCACACACAGTCAGGCGCTCTGTGAGGGGCGGGGCTCACACAGAGCCAGGCGCGCTGTGAGGGGCGGGGCTCACACAGCCAGGCGCTGTGAGGGGCGGGGCTCACACAGAGCCAGGCGCGCTGTGAGGGGCGGGGCTCACACAGCCAGGCACGCTGTGAGGGGCGGGGCTCACACACAGCCAGGCACGCTGTGGGGCGGGGCTCACACAGAGCCAGGCGCGCTGTGAGGGGCGGGGCTCACACACAGCCAGGCACGCTGTGAGGGGCGGGGCTCACACACAGCCAGGCACGCTGTGAGGGGCGGGGCTCACACAGAGCCAGGCACGCTGTGAGGGGCGGGGCTCACACACAGCCAGGCACGCTGTGAGGGGCGGGGCTCACACACAGCCAGGCACGCTGTGAGGGGCGGGGCTCACACAGAGCCAGGCGCGCTGTGAGGGGCGGGGCTCACACACAGCCAGGCACGCTGTGAGGGGCGGGGCTCACACACAGCCAGGCACGCTGTGAGGGGCGGGGCTCACACAGAGCCAGGCGCGCTGTGAGGGGCGGGGCTCACACACAGGGGGCTCACACACAGCCAGGCCCGCTGTGAGGGGCGGGGCTCACACACAGCCAGGGCGCTGTGAGGGGCGGGGCTCACACACAGCCAGGTCAAGACACTCAATTGAATCATATAGAGACAAGCAGGGGACAACGTGTGACTTACTCGAAATTTGAAGTTAAATGGAATTGGTTGCGAAACCTAATTCCACATCTCCGGTGTGGGAATATTTTGGATTCAAGCCAAATCAACGGGGCGAACCTACAGACTAGCGGCAAAAGCTAGCAATACGACCAACCTTAAACTGCACCTGAAACACAACCACCCCGTTCAGTTCAGCCTGGAGCAAACACGGCAGCTGGAAATGGAGAGCCCACACCTTCCCGACTTATTTAAAAAAAACTATTTTTTAAGAGAGCTCTGGTTTCCAGCCTGAGTCTATTTAATTTATTGTTTTGTTGTGTGCGATTTATTTAATTAATTTGTTATAATTTTATTTATTTGTTTTATTTATTATATATAATTTATATATTTAAATATTATTTCACATTTCCTTTGCAATGTTGAATGTTCAATAAAAAGGATGTACTTATTATTATTATTATATATCATTATGTCAGTGGTCTAAAACGGTCTTACAACGGTGCCGATAATATTATCGTTTATCGCAATCATTTCCGGGAAAATGTATCGTCCAACAAAATTAATTATCGTGACAGGCCTACCTTAAGTTAAGTTACACCCGGGCGCAACGCATAGCGGGCTTAAGTCTAAGTGGTGCACGAGTCATACATTTAGTTTGGTCTTAACCTTCGGTTCTACGTCGGACGTAGAGTTACGCCCAGCTGGTGCTAAAAACATAAAGTTATCTTTTGGCACACTCCCTTTTTTAAATACCCACCTTTAGGGTCTGATGGGATTTTTGATAATTTCTCTTCTAGATCATTCTGATTCATCTGCCTCAAAACGTCTCTGGTCACTTTAGTGGTGTTCACGCAGTGGTACAGAAACATCAGGTCCACCGTGTCCATCCGGTCTGCTTTCTCTAGTGGACTCTTTGGGAGTCCTGGGAAGCCGAGGACCTCCTCCTGCAGGCGCCACTTGAATTCTTTAAAGTCCTTTTCGCCCAGACTTTGCACAATTCTTAATAGGACTCTTCTAGGCGTCTCCATCTGTTCTCCCTGCAGAGCAAAGATACCAAGAGAGAACATATTTACTTACAGAACATTATGTTGTTTTATTGTATTTTCGCTTTTGAAAACCACAACAGGACTTCGGGATCCAAAGAACAGCTGCCATGTGATTTTGGACGGCTTCAATTCAGATGTGGAGTTAGCAAATGCCCTCATCGGTTCTAAACTTAGTTTTAATACCTTTGACTTCATGACTTCACGAAAGATGTTCAGGAAGTCAATCCTATACTTGAAGACAGTCAATTCTGTCTTTTCCTTTAACGTCTTGGTTTGGTAACCGTCTTTAGAGAGCAGAAGCTGTCTCAGTCAGATCATAACGTGGTCTAGCAGACTGGTTGGTGAGTCCCAGCTCAACCTGGAGCCCCTGCTCATCAGACAGAGGCTGAAGACCCCCCCCCCCCCCCCGCAGCCTGAACTTCAGCTTCTTCCTTCGGGCCAGAGGTTCATCTTCCGAAAGGTGTAGAACCATGAGGTTTAAAAACAGCTTTCTGCAAACCAAGTCTACCCAGTGGTACAAAGACATAACCTGAACCTGAACTGGACCGATGGGATATTGTTAGGGCTAATGGTAGAGAGAGACTCACACACCTGGTTCTGGTCTCTTGCAGTAAGCTGGTTACTGGTCATAGGTCCAGGTCCAGGTCCAGGTCCAGGTCCAGGTGTTTGCTCTGGGCTGGAACACAAAACACAGAGCTTTGAGTGAATAACGAGTGCTGAGCTGCGACGTGGAGAAGAGTCCTGGACAGCTGGAGATCTCACCTCTGAGCTTTGGTCTGGCCGTCATGTTCCCCAGAGCCTTTAGAGGGGGGGCTTCCTCCTCCCTGTCCTCACACTGATCCATAGCAGAGCCCCACCTTCACACAAACACAACAACATGCTCATTCATTACTCAGAGATTCAGGAACCTTGTTGGAGCCTCACCAGGACCGGATCAGGAGCCTCACCAGGACCGGATCAGCCCAGAATGTTCCCCCCGCCCAAACAGAAACCCATACATATGTGTAGTAGTACTGCGTACCTGGACTCACATTCAGGTTCAGGTCCGGACTCAAGTCCAGAGGTTCAGGTTCAGGTCCGGACTTATAAGTCCGGACCTGAACCCATGGCTTGTGTCAAGTTGTGTGAGTAACTAAAGTGAACTTATTGTGAGCTAAATATCAATTGAAAATTAACTCATAATCAACTCAATTCAAACTCGTCAGGTTTATTGCGCTCCCTTCCAACTTGTGTCTACATTTCTCTACAAAGTACAAATGTAGAAAAACAACTTTTTGCCACTTAGTCTACAATGACTTATGACAGCAACTACAGTGAACTACTACAAAGTTCAAACCATTTATTTCATTTACCAAACTAAAGTAACCAAACAGTCCCTGAGCTGACTGAGCCTACATCCCTAAAGCGTTGCTGAAAGGTAGAGTGTAGAGTAGACCATACGCATTACACTGTTACACACCTACTATACAGTATACACTGTAGTGACTGAACAGTCAGAGTGTACTGTACTGTCTGTACACCATGTATTTTCTACAACTCTACATGTGTACATTATACAGTACATACATAGTGATGTACATACATACTGTTAGAAATTAAAATCAATGTTGATATGGCGTAATTTTTGAATTAAATACACTATGTAAGTTAAAATCAGTTTTATTCTGAAAAAAACCGGAAGTTCACACTATTAACTTAATACTTTTATTCTGAAAATTCTTCACTTCCGGTTAGCATTAGCATGTGGCGAAATGCTACGTTTTCAAACCATGAATCGAAGGTGAAATGACATGTGATGTTGTACACTGAGCACACTGGGGTTAGCACTCATGTATTGACGCTGAATAACGTTCATCAGGGAATGTTTAAATAACCACAGACACCAGAATATACGTAAGTGCTAGTTTTTTTTGCGAGTCCAAGTACCGGTTCCCGACGTTCCGGTTTTAAACCGGACTTGAACCGAAACTTTTTACAAGTCCAGTACCTGTTTGGCGTACCGGTACGCAGCACTATGTGTTAGTGTATCACAGCACACACACACAGTCATTTAATGTACATGTACAGCCCTGCCCCCACAACACATCCCACACACCTGCTCTGAGTAACCATGTAACGAAACATTCAACAGAACTTCTTTAAGATATAATTGTTTGGCTTAAAATATGTACGTCAATACATGTTCCGGACTTTTAATTAAAAAGCTCTTTTGTGAACCGATAAGAATGTATTTTTATATATCATTTGTTGGGGATTAATTTTGTCTTACTCCGAGGAGTCTAACCTTTTCTGCGTGTTGACGTTTACGACCAACCCTAAGTCTGTGATCCGTCTGAAGGAATGGGAAGTCTCAGCTATTGTTGACATCACCAGTTGTATGACCGGTCAGCTCTCGGTCACAGAGCCATCGAGTCAGAGAAGTGACTCAGTGTCTCCAGGTGTTCACGCCCCAATATGTTGTTTACTCTCTGTGAACTAGTTAAAGGTCTGTCCAGAGAGAGGCTGGGCAGAGTTGCCATGCAAACCACCGAGCAGTCAGAACCTTTGGCTGCTGCGACTTGTGATGTGAATTCTCCGGCCGTGACTTGTAATAAACTATCAGTGTTTGACATCAAAGCTCCAGCTCTCCTCGTGTCTCTCTGAGTCCTGACTCTCCATCGCTGCAGAAGTTCCCCTTACATCAGGGGTGTCAAACTCAATTTCATCGCGGGCCACATTAACATTATGGTTGCACTCAAAGGGCCGGTTGTAACTTTAAGACTATATAAAAATACATATATACATATATAATATATATAAAATAACGTATTATATTACATGAATGCCATAATTGGATTATTATCGGATAGGGTAATAACTTCATAATTAACTACGTCTGAAAGCAGAAGTCTAGGGCAAATAATTGCAAGTCTTTTCAGTGAGAACGTCACAAAAAGATTTAAAAAGAAAAGCCAAATTCTGGAGAGAAAAAAAAAGTGACATTTTGAAAAAAAGTGAAATTCCGAGATAAATGCAACATTTGAGATGCATTGTGGGACATGTAGTTTATGGGCAACGTGCTTCTGTAAATCGGCATGTAACCGTATAATAAACATATATTCTTTGCACGTTCTTGTGGGGCCACAGAAAATGAAGTCGCGGGCCGGATTTGGCCCCCGGGCCTTGAGTTTGACACCCCTGCCCTACATCATTGACATGTGAAAAACACGTTCCCTCATAACTAAGTTACAGTTCAAATGTATGGGAAGAACATAATGTTTGCTATAATACTTCATTTACTTTCATGCTACCGTCTCGTCAGGTCTCCTCACAGAAACACTGCTCACCTCTTCCTCTCCAGTCCTGTGTCCGTCTGCATTTCCACTATCTTTGCTTTTTACGCCACCGTTAAAACACCAACTGTCGTGAAAGCGCGCTAGCGAACTGTCAATGGCAAATTAATCGCACATTTTTTATCTGTTCCAAATGTTCCTTAGAGGGATATTTTTAAGTTTTTAATACTCTTATCAACATATGAGTGGACAAATATGCTTTATGCAAATGTTTGTTTATTATCATTTAATGTTTGCGTTAACTTGACAGCCCTAATTTAAACCCATCTGATTTCCGTGCAGTGCTTCCTTTAGTAAACCTTCTTCGTGGTATTTGAGACATTGCAAAGAAATGTGCGCCACTGTTTTCAGAATTACCACAATACTCACATGTACCTGTTGCATGTTTTCATAACGGATAGCGTGTTATTCAGCCCTCCCGTGTGACCACATCTCCTTCTTGAAATGATGTCCTCTTTTGTTTTGACTTCTCTCGTTTCTCTCGTTGAACCCGCCCTTAACTCCTCTGTCTCCTCCGTCCCATTCGTCCTGCCATTTCTTTTTTAGTTGGGATGTGATGTTTCTTTGATTTCCTCCTCTCGACTCCTTTCCTCCGGGTTCTTGTTCTCCGGGTGAAGTGGTCTCACCTGGAGATGGCAGCTTGACGCTGAAGCTTCGATGCGTGCTTCAAACCCTGGACTTCAGAACGAAGCAGTGGCTTGTCTGCCGAAACGAAACCTCTCTATCAGCTCACTGTCTGAATAGATGTCCAGTGGGTTTGTTCGATCACGGACGACTCTTCCTCTTCTTAATGCCCGCCCCTTTCATTGTTAAACATGTAAACAAGACGCCCTGCCATCGTTAATATCCTTCTTGCCTGTTTTACGTTACTATGGTTACTAGTCTGTTTTTCCGATTTACGCCTGCTCCATACTAGACGTAAAAGTTACACCCGAGCGCAGCGCATAGCGGGCTTAAGTCTATGGGTGCACTAGTCATACATTTAGTTTGGTCTTAACCTTCGGTTCTACGTCGGACGTAGAGTTACGCCCCGTTTATGCCCAGCTGGTGCACTCCACTGAAGCAGTGGTTCGATGCTTGCTTCAAATCACGTGACATGTGACGTCCGAAGCAGCAACTGCTTAATTTCCTGAATCAACTCTCGTTTCGATTCTGACCACAAGCCCTATATAAATCTCTGCGAGACTTCCGTGCGTCCGGTGTCTCCGTCTGAAGAACGCTGCTGTGCTGCTGCTGCGAGCTCACGTGAGTACTTCGAGAACACGTGTTGGTTTAGAAAGCCTTAAGAGAACTCCCGCTGTTGGCGAGTTTGCAGTTCACTTGTATATTCTGTGAGCTAGTCATGTGACTGCTTTAAAAAGCCACACGAAAGTGCAAACACAAGCACGTGAGTTAAATAAGGACTGCTGTTGGCTCCACGTCACAACATGAACACGAGCTTTATTTTAATGGTAGCCGCAAACACCTTTTGGTTCCATTTTGAATTGCTCTTTAAGTAAAGATTGGTCAGTTCTGTGGATTAGTTAGTTCCTCTCAAAAGTATGGAGGTAATTATATGCATAGTAACTAGTTTCTCAGCACATTAAACCCTTTTTTCGTTTTAAATGTAAGGTTTAATTATTTGAGGGAAGCATATATGTGTTCTGTATGTCAACAATTGCATACTATGGAAGTTATTTGAGCACTGTGGTGAAAGCTGAAGTCTGGCAGAGCCGTTTGCGGTGATAGCGCCCTCTGGTGTCTGGCTCCAGTGAGTGCAGAGGAGCTGAACGTGGTATACTGCCTTTATCTCGTGTACTATGCGTTTCATCTGTTTTCTCATTGTAGGCATATTGACGATGGAAATCGCATGACAGCGCTCGCTCCGTGGCTCAAAGCAGGTGTGTGTCTTGAACTTCACCGTGCTCTGCAAATGTACCGATTAAATGGAAATGCATTGAGTGTGCTCAGGGCCGGCCCTGACCAATTTGCCGCCCTAGGCAAGATTTTAGCTGGCGCCCCCCCCCCAAAATGCAGACACTCACTATGATTCGCACGTGCATGGTTGTGGGATGACCACAAAAACAAAGATATTGACACAAGATGTGTGCAACTGTATCTGTATTTTAACATGATTTAAGTGGGGGTGGACCTCACCTCCTATAGGGGGGTCCGGGGGCATGCACCCCGGAAGACTTTTTTTTTTAATATTGAAGTTGAAAGCATCAATCTGGTGCACTTTGAGAGCAACGTTAGGATATCTATGGATACATCTCTCAACACCAGATGAAACAGAACTGGAAGCAGATTTTCTTTTCCTTTATGGATATTTTACAAATCACTCCCCTTTCAAACTGTATTCTTGTTTATTAATAACAACTTTTTTGTACTGTCAGTATTTTATACCTGTTTTTCACCTGTTCTCTTATTTTTTATAACTATAATGATCATATAGAGGTGTGCCTTTACCTCACTGAGCTGAGGCTATCAGAGCCTCTCAGTCTTTCAGGAGAGAGCTCTCTAAAGCTCTCCCCTTCGGCCGCTTACACAGTACATTTCAATGTTAATAAAAGCACACAGAAGCTGTGTACGTTTTTTGGGAGTTTGATTTATTTTAAATGAATACAAATACAACATTAAAACCTATAATTGCACACTAAAACCATTATTTCAAAAAAAGAACAATTTCACATAAACCTCTGGTTTTTACTGGGGCTGGGCAGTTCAACTTGATTTTTGGGGGGGGGTGTGTGCCATAGTTTATGGGCGCTGTACGCAATATAGGCGTAGTTCTGTTAGTATAAGATAATAAGATGTACTTTGTTGATCCAAAATCGGGAAATTGTGTTATGAAATAAAAAAATAGTTTTTTTAATTTCTAACTTCTTTTTTTTTTCTTCTATATTCGGCGCCCCCTATGGGTTGATGCGCCCTTAGCATTCGCCTATACTGCCTATGCCGAGGGCCGGCCCTGAGTGTGCATCGTGTTGATGCTGAAGCTTCATCGGGAACATTGAAATGTGGTAAAGTAGGCTAATCCTTTAATTGTGTTAATGTGGAGATATTATTTATATACACGTTAACCATTGGTTGGTTTAAAAACTGAACACGCCTGAGCTTAACGGACAGCTCTCTGCATAAAACCCAGCCGCGTGTCGTCGGGACTTGCAGCGCTGCTCGTCTGCCATCGGCATACGCTGCCAGAAAGCATACTGACTCTAAACTCAGACTCCTTTCTGAGAAGGGAAGTGATGAGCTGCTCTCACCTCTCCACTAATGTGGCTTCTTCATGGCACCGAGTGATGCTGGTGTTTCCCTTGCAGACATGCCACTTCCTGACCGACGACCATGTCCGCGCGGCAGCTCTGGGAGGAGCTGCTGCCGGTGTGTGTGTGTGTGTGTGTGTGTGTGTGTGTGTGTGTGTGTGTGTGTGTGTGTGTGTGTGTGTGTGTGTGTGTGTGTGTGTGTGTGTGTGTGTGTGTGTGTGTGTGTGTGTGTGTGTGTGTGTGTGTGTGTGTGTGTGTGTGTGTGTGTGTGTGTGTGTGTGTGTGTGTGTGTGTGTGTGTGTGGTGTGTGTGTGTGTGTGTGTGTGTGTGTGTGTGTTGTGTGTGTGTGTTGTGTGTGTGTGTGTGTGTGTGTGTGTGTGTGTGTGTGTGTGTGTGTGTGTGTGTGTGTGTGTGTGTGTGTGTGTGTGTGTGTGTGTGTGTGTGTGTGTGTGTGTGTGTCACACATGCAGCTCTTTCTGCAGGCTGTGTGCTGATGTTGTGTTTCAGTGTGGTGGCGTCGGTCCACCTGCCGCCCATGGTCCAGCCCTGAGGCTGTGACCAGGACCTACACATTGGGTTTAAATGTCCTAAAGGAACTGCCTCCCTTATTTACAGGAGATGATCGTCCTGTATAAACAAGTGTGAAATGTTTTTATCCTGTACACATATTCAAATAAATGCTCTAGCCTCCACTCTGTTGTCCGGTCTGATTTGTGAGTCTAAAAGTTGAGTGTCTTAAATGAGGTGCTACATCTAAACAGGTCCTGGGTTGCGGTCGGATAATCCAAAAATCAGCCCCTAAGTTCTATTCCTTGACCTCTGAGTGAAAGGTCACGGGTTAAGGGATAGTGGATAGGAGAACTCAAAAGGACTTAGGAGAAGAGACTGCGGTACTTTAGAGAATCGACAGCACTTTCACTATCCGACGTGTTTCTGATGCGCCAGCGGACGTCCTGAATGTGCGTCTGCTGCTGTGGGGTAACCATGGAAACTACAGTTTTCTATACAGCGGACTACAAACATGGATGTTTAATAAGAACGAGGGACTACTGTGAACTCCTCTAGAGACTCTGCTCCGTGCTCTGATGCTGCTGCTTTGCTTTATGAACGAGGACAACAGAGAAACATATTCTTCAGGACCAAAGCTGGAATTTAAATAAAGGAAAGTGAAACTTCTGCTCGTCACCCTCTCCCTCCGGTCCACATTAATACCAATGATTCCAATACGTATGATTGATGAAAAGATAAATCAATACAGATATATTTATTATAAACGTTAGTCCTTACCATCTATCTCTGTGTATATCACCATTCAAGCATCTTTTAGAAGTTGAACAAACTCCACACAGCTCAGTAAAGACTGAAATGTTGACTTTATTTGATCATTTCAGTAAAAACTATCGTTCATATTTCTCTCTGATTATAATACTGATGAACGTTCAGAACAAAGCACTTTGTAACTTACCACATACGTTTTAAAATGCTTAATAAGCACCGTGACTTTCATGATATCATTTCTCCGTCATAATCGAGAAAATCATAATGTGTGATGTCAAATGCTGCGGCTGCAAGGCATTGTGGGGCAGCACTTTCCCCTCTCCTCTCGGTGAGGGAGGTCCAGTGGTTCCTAAGCTAAAGGAGGTTATAAAGGAAGTTTGAAACCTCCTTTCATCTAGAGAATTGGAACGGCTCTTCTCATGGCTGCCACTGAGGGACTTCCGGGTCATTTCACTCCGTGAGGAAGGGTCCTGAGCTAAAGGGACTACTCGACTGCAGCCCAGTACCTTAAATTAGGTTCTACATCTAAACACGTCCTGGTACCTTCTGGACTGTTGCTCCACATCTGGTGCTGATGGTGTTAGTGGCAGCAGTGTGTGGGACATGGTACACCTGTATTGATGGTTCTGAAGGAAGCGGTCTTCTGGCGCAGCAGGTACATCAGGCTGTGGTGCTCAAGGTCTATTGCTTCAGTCTTTCGCCCAAACAGCCCTGATGTCCCATTCTCAAAATCAGCTGGAGGACTATATCTTAAAATGCATAAAACTACTCTTCAGCAAAAACCTGTACAAAAGTCAATACGTGACACACATGGTGTGAAATGTTGCCCGTATAGTCCGAACATAGCTATACCCTCTATACTTGCTAGAATGTTCCCCACGAGCATCAGAACGGCTGCAGGTCACCAACGTATGGGGGTTATTCCCTATCTTTATTCAAGAGCGTGGTATTTAAATTTGAGAGCATACTTCATGTATTTATTTCCCTCAAACTCTGTCCTCGCACTCAAATAGTGCTGCTTGCCCTTAGATTCGCTCTGCTTGTGCTCAAACTGTACGCTTGCACTCAGATATATTGCTGCTCAGAATTATTCTGTGCGCGCTCGAAACTTTTGTGCAACAATCCTGTCAAAATCCCTCAACCAATAGGAGGCCAGGTGTCCTTGCGGGTGCGTTCGCTTTACTTATTACAGCGTCCCGGTTTGAGCACAAGCAGAGCAAATCTATTTGAGTGCGAGGGCAGAGATTGAGGGAAATAAATACATAAAGTATGCTCTCAAATTTAAATACCACGCTCTTGAATAAAGATGGGGAATAACCCCCATACCAACGGGCCTGGCAGTTTTTGGACAGTTGCAAGACTTTGTCCTTTATGGATCGAATGGCATCTAAAACTCTTGACTTCAAATGATCCACCACCTCACTGAGATGCTAGACAATATAAATGTTTCTACCTCACAGGTCAGAGCGCAACACCAGTCACATCGACCTTAGCAGTGTTCAGACCTTTGCAGATGATTTAGTCCTAGTGGGCCCGTATCGAGGAAACGACCCCGTTCTGCGTCTCGACATGGATGTTAGGATGAGCAGCAACCTAATGGTCAAAACACAACACAGACAGCAATTAGTCATTTCTGAAGGCTCCGTGTCACGGCCATCTCCACTGATCATAGCTCCATCGCTGAGCTCTACTGGAATAGATTAACATCGTTCAATGTTCCAAACTCACATTGGTTTCTCACAGCCTCTCTGTGTAGTCTGTGCATTCACTCTGTCCTACGGCTTGTTGGAGCTCCTGCCCCCCCTCCCTGTGAGCCCACTGTGCTCTGATTGGTCAGCTCGTCCACTGTGCTCTGATTGGTCCACCACCGGTACAGCTGAACATCAGTGATTATATGTTACAATGGCGTTTGTTAGCAACCAGAAAATGACACCAGTAATGACAAACGGATGAGAACGCTGCGTGGGGTCTGGGGGCCGTGTTGGCAGACAGGGTGAGCTGTATTACTGGTGCCATTTCCTGCGTGGGGTCTGCGAGAAATGTAAAAGAAAGATCTCCAACGAGGCAGCAGAGACAGGTCTTTTCTGTGTTCGGGGTTCATACACTTTTTCACCAATGGCTTCTCCAGGACCTTTACTTAGTTTTCCATGACCAAAAAAAGTACTCCTTCTCAGCGGTTCCACTGAAAACGGTTTATTTGAACACGGAACATGAAAACACGGTCTGCATCTGAAACATGTCGTGCCTACCTGAAACAAATCCAATATGCTGCTAGCTTCCACGCTAACGCAACTCACATCTCTCACCAGCAAAACACCTCGACAGTTAAATGCCATTTTACGTTTCATTACTATACGATACAGTATTTATTATCGTTATAGTATTACTATTTCGGCGATTAGATTAAATATAAATTATATTTGATGCAACTTTAGTTACATTTCCAAGACTTTTCCAGGGCCTGGAATTAGCATTTTTTATTTCCATAACTTTTCCAGGTTTTCAATGACCGTAAGAACCCCGTGTGTCAGAGGCTACAGGGTGTTCTTTGAGGGTGTGTGGCTCTGCAGACCGTTCACATGCAGAACAACCTTCATAACAACGAGGGGACGGGTGATGACCGGAAAAGCACGACATGGGCCCTTTAAAACGGTGCACAGCATTTGTGGGGTCTGTAGATATTTAGGAACCCAGCTCAAGGGGCGGACTAGAGTGGTGGTTAAATCATATTTAAGACTTTTTAAGGCCTTACATTCTGATTATGAAATGTAAGACTTAAGACCCCACGGGAACCCTCTAGGGGGGTCCGGGGGCAATGCTCCCCTGGAAGATTTTTTTTTTTAAATATTGAAGTTGAAAGCATCAATCTGGTGCACTTTGAGAGCAACATGAAGAGATCTATGGATACATCTCAACACCCAGATGAAACAGAACTGTTGACAGATTCACTTTTTCTTTATGGATATATTCCCCTTTTAAACTGTATTCTTGTTTTACTGTCATATAATATTTCATTTTTAGGGAGTGAGTTACTCAGATGAGTACCAGGAGACAGCGGTTGGTACTCTGGTACAGTTGTGGTGAAGGCATCTGACGTACTTGAACCGAAATGTCTACATGCAGGAGATGGCATCGTTTTCACATTAATATTCCAGCCAATCTCTGTTTTGAAACCGTGAGCTGCAAAATGAGCGCCTTGCCCCACTGTACAGGCGAGTTAGGTACTTTTTTAAATATACCTGGGCAGGCTCTGTTTTGCAGAGGTCCTCTGGCACCTGCGGGCCGCCGAGGGCTGGCGGTGTTTGGGGCAATGAAGACGGCTGCTCCGCCTCCGTGGGTGAGGCGGGCAAAGCCGGCGAGTCGGGCGGGAGGAGACGGAGCGTCCACACTACAGCTTCAAAAAAAGCTTGGAGCTGGGCGTGTCTGGAGCTTGGGGATTTTATTCAAGCAACACGACCAACAACCAATCACATGAATCTCCCGCCCCCGACATACAAAGCAAAAACCCCCGGGGATTTTATGGGAGCAATATAAATATATAAATATATATATATATAAACTCCCCAAACAGGCGAAACCCTACCAGTTTCACCCACTGTCTCTGCAGTGGCGCCTCCAGACATTTTTCATAGGGGTGGCCAAATGGGGCCCCTGAAAATCTTGGGGTGGCCCACCAAAACCAAGAATGTAATTGTTGTAAAAGTATACTAAGAGAATCACCTACTGATTTTACATTTGCTGATACTATTCATCTGAAGTGAATATAATACGGATAGTTAACATTTTACTTCAAACAACATTTAAAAGAACCTTGTTTTGTGTTATGTATACATGTGTTGGTGATTTATTGTTTATATATGCTAGTTGTTCTTTCCTTTTAAAAAGACAAATACAGCTTAATTTAAATAAGTTCCTTTATTGTAAGGCACAACATGTTCAGCATTCTCAACACATACAATACACAAAGCAACACAACATGTTCTTCAGTTATATTCTGTCTCTAGGTTATGAATAGTTTTAGGACAAAGCTGTTTGTGTCCCACTGGGATGAAAGATGATTGCATGACTTTATTGAATCAAGTTTTAAAACATGACTATTTTATTTCAACAGGATCCAAAAACTCAAGGGGTATAAAATGATAAATACATACTGTGATTGAACACAAAAACACCATCTATTATTGACCTTTATAGCAAATTAAAAACATTATAAATGATACAAAACACCACCTTTTAGTATTAGACAGAAAATAGGTGACGAGACATTCTATTTTTTTAGATTAGGCCACTGGGGTGAGAGTAATACATATAGCTTGTATTCCATTTGTTTTGAAAAAAAATATGTATACTTTATAAACAAACTGGTTACCTTTTTCTAAATTAACACATTATAAAAACAAACTTGACTAATGGTCATAACCTCCGAACACAGAAGAGGAACAACTGCATGGATTCTCGTTTCGTTTTGAAGCAGCTGCAGACCTAAAGTGTGTAGAAGACTTACATGATTAAAAAGGTCACAATCATATTAATAAAACTGTACTTAGGTTTTAGTTTCACTTTTACAAAACAGAGTTCCACGTGTACTTTCTAGCATGTGGCCATCTCCTCACGAGCGCTATGCTGCTGCTCCCCTGCCAGCTCTGTCTCTCCTTTACTCATCTCCTTCTTACAATAAGAACAGATGTCTGTTGACTTTCTCTTTATTTTCTGCAAATTGACATTACACCCAGCAGTGATTAATAGTAGCCTACGCATTACACCAGCCCAGCATACCGACATCAGCTAACGCTAGCTTAGCAAGCTAAACTAACGCTAACTAGGATAGCCGCCAAAGTGTTTACAGATTAATTATACCTGAAGCCAAGCAGCCTTTACTGAGCTTGAGCCTCTTTTCCAGTCTTCCAGCGTTTTTCTCGTTTTAATGCCATTGAACACAATTTTTGATCAGCATAACAGCTAAAGGTGAGCATATCTCCGTTTTTTGCTACCTAACGCTAACACACTAAAGCCTAAAGTGTTGTGGGGCTTAACAGGCAACGCACGTATACGACTTACCTTCTAGAAGTCTGGTGGATTTTTGTCAACTCCAGTCCAGTCAGTAGAAAGAAACATTTTCCTGCAACCTGCTGCTGTCTGTGGGAATCTCAGTGTCAGAGTTGTGCACGCGAGTATCAGAGTGTTACCATGGTATCAGAGTAAATTACCATGGTATCAGAGTGTTACCATGGTAACAGAGGAAGAGGGAGGGGCTGCAGTATGAGCGTTGGAAGCTCAAATCAAGCCACTCGCTGGCTGTGTATTTGTTGTTAAATATCAGATAAACTACTATGCATACGTGACTGGCGAGGCGGTGTGTGGGGGGGGCCAACAAATATATCAGGGTGGCCATGCCCCCCCCCCCCCCTGCTGGCGCCACTGTCCAGGTCTAAAAAGGTAGCATCAGAAGTATACCACATTAACCAATCAGAGCACATGGGCCTAATGCAGGGGTGCCCAACCTTTTTTGAACCGAGAGCTACTTTTAAAGTTGCCAGTCTGCCGAGATCTACCAGTCCAAATAGAGGCGTAGCCATTACTGACAGCCTACTGCCAGGTAAATACACACTTCTACTTGTATAAAACTGACCTTTAATACTCCATAAAATACTGCAGATCCTTTATTTTACCTCTTTCTAATCTACACACATACAAGTATTTAACTGAAGTTACACAACAGTGTGTTGATACAGAGTTGGAGTTTATCCACACGTCACTACAGTGGGTAATGTTTTCAAGAAACATTGAACCGTGCTGCCACATGACACAGGGAAAAAAGAAAAGACTCTGAACCCTTTCTTTGCCATTATATAAAAATAGTGTTGCTACAAAAGTATAAATTAGGCTTACTAAGACAACTCAGATCTGAAGCTACTCAGGAATCTGCTGCCAACGTGCAATAAAGACAAAATTAATAAAATCCTTTTGTTTTGCATTTTAGTAGAGTATAAAAATAAATACAAGCAACACTAGTTTCATAACCTGAATTGATAGACTATAATCAATTTAAGTTTGCATTCTTATACCATTTTGTACAATAATTATAATGAATAAGTTCAAACAAATTAAAACTTACAGCTGATTAATAACGGTATCTAACTTGAGTTTTTATTATATCAAAAACCTATTGAAATTCTGTTATTTTTACTGTCCCCCAAAAAGCGCGTCGGCAGCCTCCAGGAATGCTTCTTTCACAACTTCGCCGTCTTTGAAAGACTTCATGTGTTTCGCAAGAACATGACTGAATTGGAATAGATACAACAATAATCCTCTCACGCGGAGTGAAAATTATATATTTTGGGCTTTTTGCTTCTGCCATAATTGCGTGCGGACTTTCACTCCTGTTGACACGGACAACGTCAGCGAAATAGTGCCCACTGCCCACCAGCCACGCCCCGACACATGGGGTCACGCCGGCCAATCACAAAGCTTTGGTGCATTAAAGTGCATTATTCTGGCACGGGAAGATTATGTTATAGGACATTAACGATAAAACAGAATATTGTTCTATTTTTAGACACATCTCGCGATCGACTGGTTGGGCACCCCTGGCCTAATGCATGCCCAACTGAAATTTAAGACTTTTTAGGACCACTTTGAATAGAATTTAAGACCTATTTCACAGCAAGAAAGTATGAAGGAAAATTGCTATGAAAGAAGAAATACGTCCCATAATTACTTAAAGTAAATAGATCCATGCTCAACATAAGTTAGGGCTGTGCATTTAATCGTATTTTAATCGCAATTATGATTTTGGCCTGCCACAATTACAAAAACATCTATTTGAAAAAAAAACTATTATTCGGCTTTGCTAGGTTGTGACAGCACACAAGATATTTGATCTAATTCATTTATAATGTTTAGTAGCTTGTGGAAGTTCGCTCCAAAATATTGGTTTTGATATTTAATTTAGTATTGTTTTTTTTCAGTGGAATTATACATTCAGGGTAAACAGTTAAGAAACTGTTCCAATTAATATTTGTTTTAAACACGCATGAAAACAGGTTAGGGGTGAAAAAGGTGAGAAGGATATTATCCCTCTGGGGGTCCGGGGGCATGCTCCCCCGGAAGAACATTTTGAATATTCCATTTTTTAAAGCATCAATCTGATGCATTTTGAGATGCATTTTTTTGCCAACCTGGAGAAACTTAACTTCAGCCATGAGTCAAAAATATTATTACCTTAAATTCAGATTAACACATTTAAGACTTTTAAGACCCCGCGGGAAGCCTGTGCATGTTTTGGGCACAGAGTCTCTACACATGCTAATGAAAGACACCAGGCACAGGATTCAGTTAACTCTTTATTTCCACAAACACAGCCTCGATGTCTCTGAAGCTCAGCACCTGAGAAGAGAAGAGAGCAGTTAGAAGCAGCCTTCCTCCAGAGCACAGATCAGAGAGTCTGCTCTGCATCAGAAAACAGTTCTCTTTCACTCTGACTCAGAGAGATTCCCAATGTTTCAACAGATCATCAGCTACAGCTTTCAGAGACGTGTAGGTATCAGAGAGGGCTTCACCTGGAGAGGCTGATCCGAGAGCAGATCCTGGAGGGGCGGGGCTTCACCTGGAGAGGCTGATCCCAATGCAGATCCTGGAGGGGCGGGGCTTCACCTGGAGAGGCTGATCCCAGAGCAGATCCTGGAGGGGCTTCTTTGGACAGAAACACAAACCCTCATTAGAACTAAGGCAGAGACTCAGCAGAGGCGTTGGAGCGCACACGGCCTCAGAACATAATGGAACGGTAGGGGTATAATCACGAGGATCATTTGGCAGAATCTTTTCATCACAGGTAGTGTTCATAGAAACTGATCAGTCCTGATGAGACGCACCTGAGCTTCCAGTCCTCAAACGTCCCGTGTTCAGTCTGACAGAGGAGGGTCTTTCCTGGAGGAGAAGGGACACAGAGTGTTATTTAAAAACTACATTTATATGAGAGCACAGCGACAGAAAATCAGCAGCAACTAAATGTCCAGCAAGCACACGGCCTCAGAAAATAATGGAACGGTAGGGGTATAATCACGAGAGATCATTTGGCAGAATCTTTTCATCACAGGTAGTGTTTCATTAACGCCACACACACTCTGATAACACACTCCTGGTGAGACCCACCTGCATGTCCTCGAGTGTCCCGTGTTCAGTCTGACGGGCTCTTTCCTGAGGAGAAGGACATCACGTCTCATCAGTCAGCCACAAGTTGACTCTGATCCTGAAGGGGAGGGGCTTCAACTGATGAGAGGCTGATCCCAGAGCAGATGCTGAAGGGGCGGGGCTTCAACTGATGAGAGGCTGATCCCAGAGCAGATCCTGGAGGGGCTTCTTTGGACAGAAACACAAACCCTCATTAGAACTGAAGGCAGAGACTGCGCTGAGGCGTTGGAGCGCACGCGGCCTCAGAACATAATGGAACGGTAGGGGTATAATCACGAGAGATCATTTGGCAGAATCTTTTCATCACAGGTAGTGTTTCATTAACGCCACACACACTCTGATAACACACTCCTGGTGAGACCCACCTGCATGTCCTCCAGTGTCCCGTGTTCAGTCTGACGGGCTGTTTCCTGAGGAGAAGGACAGGACATCACATCTCATCAGTCAGCGACAGGTTGATTGTGTTACTCCATTACAATTCAAAGTGATTGGTTCTCTCCTCTGGGTTCTCAGTCACAGATTGTTCCACATTGTAGTTCAGGTCAGACATTTGTAAACATCACTGAACCCTCGGTCTTCCTAAAGTCTCAGGAGGATCAGATTCTCACCTGAAGTCCCTCTGAACAGCTGATCCAGCCTCGCAGCCGATCCAGACTCACAGCTGATTGATCTGAAAGCACAGAAGAGTTGTGTAAATTAACCCAGAATAAAAAGCCCGTTAGTTTCCCTGAAGCGAACTCAGATCAGATTAAATACTAATTTTCCTCAACGGGATCAGAGACCTGATTCACGTTCATCACATCTGAGTCATGTTAGTAGTAGGGGTGTAACGGTATTGGTAACGGTGTAAATATTCGGTATGGGCCCACGTGTGTATCCGAACGAATATAACGTTAAACTTAAAGAAAAATTGAAAAACTTTTGGAATGCAAGGCAAGTTTATTTATATAGCACTTTTCAACGCAAGGCAATACAAAGTGCTTTACAAAAAAAAGAAAGACGTTAAGCATTAAAAAAGAAAAGCTAATAAAATAAACATTAAGGAAAAGTACATGGATAAAAGTTACAGTGCAGTTTAAGATATGAATAGTTCAATTAAAAGCGACAAAAAGAGAAGTCTTCTTGCTGGATTTAAAAGTAGTAAGATTTGCAGCGGACCTGCAGGTTTCTGGGAGTTTGTTCCAGATGTTTGGAGCATAATAACTGAACGCTGCTTCTCCATGTTTAGGGGGACAGAAAGCTGACTTATTTTGTTGTTCTTCATTATCTGAGCCAGTGGTAGCATGTAGATGTTAAAGAGAAGAGGCCCCAAAATGGAGCCTTGAGGAACCCCACATGTCATATTTGTCAACTCAGATGTGTATTTACCGATAGAAACAAAGTTGTTTCTATCCTTTAAGTAGGATTTAAACCAATTTAGAAGCCAATTTAGAAGTAATGTCATTGTTGGTGCCAGCAGGCCCTTTCAGCGAGCCACGTGGACGAGTTCATTGCTCTTTATAAAAACATGATACAATGACGAGCAAGTCCTAACTAATGTCAAACAAGTACAGATTATTTCAGTTCATCGAAATGCTGCACCTTAATGTTTATTATTTTGTATTTGAGTGAATATATTATTCACAATTTAATAATAAAAATATATATAATGTTTTGTGATCTTTTTCTGCTGTACCGAAAACATGAACCGTTACACCCCTAGTTAGCGGCTAAATGCTAATCTGTGATGCTCACCAGGAACACGGGAGGCCTGCAGGTGGGAGTCCTGGACAGCAGGGGGTCTTCATGTCTGAATTAAACAGAGAGGAGTCTCATTATCACAGAGAGGAACACCTGAGGCTCAGCAGAACTGCAGCCGACACTCAGCTAGGAGCGAAAGACAAATGCTCTTGTTCTTCACGGTTAATCTGCTGAACTATGCTCTCATCACGGTGTCAGACATCCTTCAACTCTGCCGTTCCTCCATTTAACTCACCTTCACATGGAGCGCTGCCTCAGTCTGCTTTCTGTCAGAGAGAGAGAAGAAGTGTTAGCAAGTGCTTCAGGAGTCGAGTCCTCCAGGTCTTTCAGGCCGACACTCAGCTAGGAGCGAAAGACAAATGCTCTTGTTCTTCACGGTTAATCTGCTGAACTATGCTCTCATCACGGTGTCGGACGTTACAGCTTTATTCCAGTCTCCAACTCACCTTCCTTTGTCCTTTTGTCCTTTGTCCTCCCAGTCCTTCCTGCATCATCACCCACTTCCTGCTCCTGGAAAGTGAGACTTGTATTAGAAGAAGATCTAGAAACTAAGAGTCCTTGATGAGCAGAGAGGCCGACACTCAGCTAGGAGCGAAAGACAAATGCTCTTGTTCATCACGGTTAATCTGTTGAACTATGCTCTCATCACGGTGTCGGAGCTCTTCGTTAATGCTGCGCAAGCAGAATGTCTCACTCACCTGCCACTGAGTCCAGGGTCCTGGGGAGAGGAGGGTCCTGAGGAGAGGAGGGTCAGAGGACCAGCTGCAAGAGAAGAGGACTCACTTTAGAAAAGGCATGTTTCAATAAAGAGGCGTCTGTTCATCTGCACGCATCAGATACAAGTCTTCTTTCACTCTGACTCAGAGAGATTCCCAATGTTTTGTTACAAGATCATCATTTAGATTCCTTTAAAGGGTGCTGAGACATGATGGATGCATCACCTGATCTGGAGGTCAGCTGGAGGTCAGAGGTCAGCTGGAGGTCATCTCCTGCAGGAACAGAGTAAAATGAGCTCCATCTCTAACATTCAGAGTGCTTTCTTCTCGCTGTGAGCCTCAGAGAGATCAACTGGTGGGTTGGAGGTATCGTCATCCAGGTAGTCGAGAGTAGCAAATGCTGTCATCACAGACGAGAGAGAGGAAGACCTTGAGAAACTCTGAGGCTCACCTCGTTTCAGCTTCACGACGTCAGAGGTCCAACGAGGTGTCCTGCAGCCGCCCCAAGTCCAAGAGGCTGGTCTGTATAAAGGGCCGGTGGCGAGTCTGCGTCGGGCAGTCTGTTCAGCTCCACGTGTCGCTCCGTGTCTCTGAGGCCTGTGGACACAAACCCTCGTTAGCTCCACAACACGAGACAAAGACACCGTGTAGCTCTAAATGGAAGTGTCAGCGTATGGTTTCTCAGATATCACATCTGTCCACTACTCTTATACTAAATCATCACAAACTTCCACTTAAAATCTGTAGTTTCTTCATTGAGCAGATAGAGTAACTCACAGCAGAGGATCTGAGGAGGTTCCCAGCTCAGAGACTTCTTCTTCCACCTGAACAACATCAAGAACTCCGATTAAAACACATCTGGAAAAACTGCTTCACTTTAGGAACCAGTGAAATAGCACACTGCTAACATTAGCATGCTATCAGTTAAACTTCAGCCATTAAGTTTCAGAAATCACTTCTGTCCACTACTCTTATATAATGAAACATCACCAGTTTAGCAATCAGAGCAGAGGTGGAGAAGTACTCTGATCTAGTACTGAGTAGAAGTAGAAGTACTCTGATGTAGTACCGAGTTAAAGTAGAAGTACTCTGATCTTAGTAACTTTCCACCTCTGATCAAAATGAAGCCATGTCTGTTTCCTCACCATTTAATGTCCAGATCCATTCTGCAGAGATCCTGTCCTGAGGCCTGCAACCAGAAGAGGAGATATTTAAATTCATGCATTTAGTTACAACATGCAACACATCTAAATCCATTAACTGCTGCCCATGCAGCAGCTAGTTAGCTCATGCTCTGAGCAGCTAGCTCTAAAACAGAATAGTTTAACCCGTTCCCGTGCAGTCAGAGCGGTTGGCATTCTACACAAATATTCAGTTGTCCCTACCAACATTTTAAATCATCATATATACACGGGAAAGCTGCAGAGAGGAGACTTTAAGAGGATACACAGAGATGATAGCAATACATTTCACCCTCACTGACATGAAGGCATACAAAACATCACATTCTGAGTGACCAGTTCAGTTCATAATGCCCTCAGTTTTGAATTAATGTAATGAACCATGGTGTTCATGTTCCTTTTCAACGATGTATTGGAATAATTGTCCATGAAAGTTAAAAAAAAAAATGATTCTGATTATTTATCCAGAATCTGCACATTAAGGCATTAAATAAACGTATTGGAGTTAAAGTACAGTATTTACCTCTGAACTAGTGGGGTTAGGTACGAAGTAGCAAAAATGTAAATACTCAAAGTACAAGTAGCTCAAAGTGTACTTCAGTACATCTGGTAATAATGAAGTCATTGCCGTTTCCTCACCATTTAATGATCAGCTCCATTTTGTCGAGATCGTGTTGCAAGGCCTGCAACCAGAGAAGGAGATAAACATTAATATACATCTTAAAAATCATGCATTTAGTTACAAACTGCAACACATCTAAATCTGTAAACTACTGCACATGCAGCAGCTAGAGCACATGTAGCAGCTAGCTCTAAAACAGAATAGTTTAACTTGTTCCCGTGCAGTCAGAGCGGTTGGCATTCTACACAAATATTCAGTTGTCCCTACCAACATTATAAATCATCATATATACACGGGAAAGCTGCTGTGAGGTGACTTTAAGTGGATTAAGAGTCAAGATTAGCTCATATGCTAATTAGCGGCTTACACGTGGGAGAGGCCTAGCTGCTTGTAAAAGATAAATGGTTTCCATATAAGAGACATTTTATCGACATATAAAACATCAAAACAATAATACATTTAAATAGTTTGTCTGCATCTGTTTAAGTAGATAAATATCAACACAAAAAGTCAGCTAAAAAAACGAATGAAAGATATTTCTAGGCTGTAGATGTGGTTACCTGGTGAGCAGCGGAGGAATGAGGACTGACTGAGGGCGCGGACTGGCTTTATAGGGAGATGTCGCAGTGGCTGATGGGAAAAACAGTTCAAACTGCTAGCGCCCCTACTGGCCGTTGGTGTCATTGAGTGTATTTGTATAAAAGGCTGAGTGATATGGAAAACATCAAATATTTAATATATTGAATTAAATACTCGATATTAATATTGTATAGTTGACTATAGGTGCTTTTATCAAATATTTACTCAATAAGATGATTGATAAATTATATAACTAGTGTGATATTATAACTTATTGGGTAAAGACCAGAGTTTAAAAACAAATAATACAAATGATAAAGTGACATCGCTTGCTTGTAAGCTGCCTTAAATCCCATCCCATCATAGATAAAATCGCCCAGCTCTTTAAAAATAAATAAAACTAAGGCGAGAAACTAAAGGTGAAAGATTGTGTGAATAGTGTAAATAAATAAAATAATATATTTAGTGGCTCTTTTCCCCTAAAAGCATGATTTTAACACGTTATAGCCTAATTAACATGGCTGCTAATCGTTTTCTGTTGAGGATGCACGATTTGGAAAAAATGCATTTATGTTGCCTGATAAAATATAAAGGGGCCAAAATGATGAGTTTATTATTTAATTAAGTGTAAAAACGATAGCACATTCTTCTTCTTCTTCTTCTTCTTCTTCTTCTTCTTCTTCTTCTTCTTCTTTTGGTTTAATGGCGGTTGACAAACAGCTATCAGGTGCATTTACCGCCACAAACGACAGAACATTGGTGAAGGAAACTGAATCTACCAGGTGGTTAATTTGTTAATTGGTTGCTCTCTCCAGGTGAGGGTTAGAGACCCCGCCCTCCGGACCATCAGCTGATCGAGGCTGTGATAGATCAGCTTGTCTGAAGCAGTCCTTTAAACTGTAGTCCACCTCCCTCTACCTGGTCCACATCCTCAGGTGAGACCACTTCACCTGGAGAACCCTGAAGAAAGGAGTCTGAAGGAAATGAGCTAGCAGACACATATGCAAAGTGTTGGGTAAACTCCCATCGCACATCTGCGCTCTGATCGTCACTCAGACAGTTGCAGGTAGCTATTGCCTGAGATCACATGGTGTGGTTTCATTACATGTGCCAAGTGCAAGGACTGACTTAGGGACGAAAGCTTTTATGTGTGCAGCGCCTCTAACTTGGAACAGTCTTCAGAAATAATTGAAACTGAGTAATTTGGTACTACATGAGCTAACTAGCTGCTGCACGGGCAGGAGTGAACATGCTTGGAGGTGTTGCAGCGAGTTTGTAACTAAATGCATGATTTTAAGATCAATATTAAAATGTTATCTCCTCCTCTGGTTGCAGGCCTCAGGACAGGATCTCTGCAGAATGCATCTGGACATTAAATGGTGAGGAAACAGAAATGGCTTCATTTTGATCAGAGGTGGAAAGTTACCAAGATCTGAGTACTTTTACTTTTACTCAGTACTAGATCTGAGTACTTCTACTTTAACTCAGTACTAGATCAGAGTACTTCTACTTTAACTCAGTACTAGATCAGAGTACTTCTACTTTAACTCAGTACTAGATCAGAGTACTTCTACTTCTACTCGGTACTAGATCAGAGTACTTCTACTTTAACTCAGTACTAGATCAGAGTACTTCTACTTTAACTCAGTACTAGATCAGAGTACTTCTACTCAGTACTAGATCAGAGTACTTCTACTTTAACTCAGTACTAGATCAGAGTACTTCTACTTTAACTCAGTACTAGATCTGAGTACTTCTACTTTAACTCAGTACTAGATCAGAGTACTTCTACTTTAACTCAGTACTAGATCAGAGTACTTCTACTTTAACTCCGTACTAGATCGGAGTACTTCTACTTTAACTCAGTACTAGATCAGAGTACTTCTACTTTAACTCAGTACTAGATCAGAGTACTTCTACTTTAACTCAGTACTAGATCAGAGTACTTCTACTGTAACTCAGTACTAGATCAGAGTACTTCTACTTTAACTCAGTACTAGATCAGAGTACTTCTACTCAGTACTAGATCAGAGTACTTCTACTTGAACTCAGTACTAGATCAGAGTACTTCTACTTGAACTCAGTACTAGATCAGATTACTTCTACTTCAACTCAGTACTAGATCAGAGTACTTCTACTTTAACTCGGTACTAGATCTGAGTACTTCTACTTTAACTCGGTACTAGATCTGAGTACTTTTACTTTTACTCAGTACTAGATCGGAGTACTTCTACTTTAACTCAGTACTAGATCAGAGTACTTCTACTTCTACTTGGTACTAGATCAGAGTACTTCTACTGTAACTCAGTACTAGATCAGAGTACTTCTACTTTAACTCAGTACTAGATCAGAGTACTTCTACTTTAACTCAGTACTAGATCAGAGTACTTCTACTTGGTACTAGATCAGAGTACTTCTACTGTAACTCCGTACTAGATCGGAGTACTTCTACTTTAACTCAGTACTAGATCAGAGTACTTCTACTTTAACTCAGTACTAGATCAGAGTACTTCTACTTTAACTCGGTACTAGATCTGAGTACTTCTACTTTAACTCGGTACTAGATCTGAGTACTTTTACTTTTACTCAGTACTAGATCGGAGTACTTCTACTTTAACTCCGTACTAGATCGGAGTACTTCTACTTTAACTCAGTACTAGATCGGAGTACTTCTACTTTAACTCAGTACTAGATCGGAGTACTTCTACTTTAACTCGGTACTAGATCTGAGTACTTCTACTTTAACTCGGTACTAGATCTGAGTACTTCTACTTTAACTCGGTACTAGATCAGAGTACTTCTACTTCTACTCAGTACTAGATCAGAGTACTTCTACTTGAACTCAGTACTAGATCAGAGTACTTCTACTTTAACTCAGTACTAGATCAGAGTACTTCTACTTCTACTCAGTACTAGATCAGAGTACTTCTACTTGAACTCAGTACTAGATCAGAGTACTTCTACTTGAACTCAGTACTAGATCAGAGTACTTCTACTTTAACTCAGTACTAGATCAGAGTACTTCTACTTCTACTCAGTACTAGATCAGAGTACTTCTACTTTAACTCAGTACTAGATCAGAGTACTTCTACTTTAACTCAGTACTAGATCAGAGTACTTCTACTTTAACTCAGTACTAGATCAGAGTACTTCTACTTTAACTCAGTACTAGATCAGAGTACTTCTACTTTAACTCAGTACTAGATCAGAGTACTTCTACTTTAACTCAGTACTAGATCAGAGTACTTCTACTTTAACTCAGTACTAGATCAGAGTACTTCTACTGTAACTCAGTACTAGATCAGAGTACTTCTACTTTAACTCAGTACTAGATCAGAGTACTTCTACTTTAACTCAGTACTAGATCAGAGTACTTCTACTTTTACTCAGTACTAGATCAGAGTACTTCTACTTGAACTCAGTACTAGATCAGAGTACTTCTACTTTAACTCAGTACTAGATCAGAGTACTTCTACTTTAACTCAGTACTAGATCAGAGTACTTCTACTTTAACTCAGTACTAGATCAGAGTACTTCTACTTCTACTCAGTACTAGATCAGAGTACTTCTACTTTAACTCAGTACTAGATCAGAGTACTTCTACTGTAACTCAGTACTAGATCAGAGTACTTCTACTTTAACTCAGTACTAGATCAGAGTACTTCTACTTTAACTCAGTACTAGATCAGAGTACTTCTACTTAAACTCAGTACTAGATCAGAGTACTTCTACTTTAACTCAGTACTAGATCAGAGTACTTCTACTTTAACTCAGTACTAGATCAGAGTACTTCTACTTTAACTCAGTACTAGATCAGAGTACTTCTACTTTACTCAGTACTAGATCAGAGTACTTCTACTTCTACTCAGTACTAGATCAGAGTACTTCTACTTTAACTCAGTACTAGATCAGAGTACTTCTACTTTAACTCAGTACTAGATCAGAGTACTTCTACTTTAACTCAGTACTAGATCAGAGTACTTCTACTTTAACTCCGTACTAGATCGGAGTACTTTCTACTTTAACTCCGTACTAGATCGGAGTACTTCTACTTTAACTCAGTACTAGATCAGAGTTACTTCTACTTTAACTCAGTACTAGATCAGAGTACTTCTACTTCTACTCAGTACTAGATCAGAGTACTTCTACTTCTATTCAGTACTAGATCAGAGTACTTCTACTTTAACTCAGCTCCTCTAACTTGGAACAGTCTTCAGAAATAATTGAAACTGAGTAATTTGGTTCCACTGTATGTTTTAACTCAGTACTAGATCAGAGTACTTCTACTTTAACTCAGTACTAGATCAGAGTACTTCTACTTTAACTCAGTACTAGATCAGAGTACTTCTACTTGAACTCAGTACTAGATCAGAGTACTTCTACTTTAACTCAGTACTAGATCAGAGTACTTCTACTTTAAACTCAGTACTAGATCAGAGTACGTCTACTTTAACTCAGTACTAGATCAGAGTATTTCTACTTTAACTCAGTACTAGATCAGAGTACTTCTACTTTAACTCAGTACTAGATCAGAGTACTTCTACTTTTAACTCAGTACTAGATCAGAGTACTTCTACTTCTACTCAGTACTAGATCAGAGTACTTATACTTGAACTCAGTACTAGATCAGAGTACTTCTACTTTAACTCAGTACTAGATCAGAGTACTTCTACTTTAACTCAGTACTAGATCAGAGTACTTCTACTTAACTCAGTACTAGATCAGAGTACTTCTACTTTAACTCAGTACTAGATCAGAGTACTTCTACTCAGTACTAGATCAGAGTACTTCCTATACTTCTCTCAGTATCAGAGTACTTCTACTTTAACTCAGTACTAGATCAGAGTACTTCTACTTCTACTCTACTCGGTACTAGATCAGAGTACTTCTACTGTAAACTCAGTACTAGATCAGAGTACTTCTACTTTAACTCAGTACTAGATCTGAGTACTTCTACTTTAACTCAGTACTAGATCAGAGTACTTCTACTTTAACTCAGTACTAGATCAGAGTACTTCTACTTTAACTCAGTACTAGATCAGAGTACTTCTACTTTAACTCGGTACGAGATCAGAGTACTTCTACTTTAACTCAGTACTAGATCAGAGTACTTCTACTTCTACTCAGTACTAGATCAGAGTACTTCTACTTTAACTCAGTACTAGATCAGAGTACTTCTACTTTAACTCAGTACTAGATCAGAGTACTTCTACTTTAACTCAGTACTAGATCAGAGTACTTCTACTCAGTACTAGATCAGAGTACTTCTACTTTAACTCAGTACTAGATCAGAGTACTTCTACTTCTACTCGGTACTAGATCAGAGTACTTCTACTGTAACTCAGTACTAGATCAGAGTACTTCTACTTTAACTCAGTACTAGATCTGAGTACTTCTACTTTAACTCAGTACTAGATCTGAGTACTTCTACTTTAACTCAGTACTAGATCAGAGTACTTCTACTTTAACTCAGTACTAGATCAGAGTACTTCTACTTTAACTCAGTACTAGATCAGAGTACTTCTACTTTAAACTCAGTACTAGATCAGAGTACTTCTACTTTAACTCAGTACTAGATCAGAGTACTTCTACTTCTACTCAGTACTAGATCAGAGTACTTCTACTTTAACTCAGTACTAGATCAGAGTACTTCTACTCAGTACTAGATCAGAGTACTTCTACTTTAACTCAGTACTAGATCAGAGTACTTCACTTTAACTCAGTACTAGATCTGAGTACTTCTACTTTAACTCAGTACTAGATCAGAGTACTTCTACTTTAACTCAGTACTAGATCAGAGTACTTCTACTTTAACTCAGTACTAGATCAGAGTACTTCTACTTTAACTCAGTACTAGATCAGAGTACTTCTACTTTAACTCAGTACTAGATCAGAGTACTTCTACTTCTACTCAGTACTAGATCAGAGTACTTCTACTTTAACTCAGTACTAGATCAGAGTACTTCTACTGTAACTCAGTACTAGATCAGAGTACTTCTACTTCTACTCGGTACTAGATCAGAGTACTTCTACTTTAACTCAGTACTAGATCAGAGTACTTCTACTTTAACTCAGTACTAGATCAGATTACTTCTACTTCAACTCAGTACTAGATCAGAGTACTTCTACTTCTACTCAGTACTAGATCAGAGTACTTCTACTTTAACTCAGTACTAGATCAGAGTACTCTACTTTAACTCAGTACTAGATCAGAGTACTTCTACTTTAACGCCATACTAGATCGGAGTACTTCTACTTTAACTCAGTACTAGATCAGAGTACTTCTACTTTAACTCGGTACTAGATCAGAGTACTTCTACTGTAACTCAGTACTAGATCAGAGTACTTCTACTTTAACTCAGTACTAGATCAGAGTACTTCTACTTCTACTCAGTACTAGATCAGAGTACTTCTACTTGAACTCAGTACTAGATCAGAGTACTTCTACTTTAACTCAGTACTAGATCAGAGTACTTCTACTTTAACTCAGTACTAGATCAGAGTACTTCTACTTAACTCAGTACTAGATCAGAGTACTTCTACTTTAACTCAGTACTAGATCTGAGTACTTCTACTTTAACTCAGTACTAGATCAGAGTACTTCTACTTTAACTCAGTACTAGATCAGAGTACTTCTACTTTAACTCAGTACTAGATCAGAGTACTTCTACTTCTATTCAGTACTAGATCAGAGTACTTCTACTTTAACTCAGCTCCTCTAACTTGGAACAGTCTTCAGAAATAATTGAAACTGAGTAATTTGGTTCCACTGTATGTTTTCAAAGCTCGGACAGGTGCCATGATACAGTTGGTACTTGTCAATGTCTCGAGGTGTGTACATGTAGCCCTGTACATACGATGTCCTTTTGTGTTCTCTGTTTGTTGTCACGTACTCGCTGCCACGTTGGACAGGTCTCCCTGATGATCTCCAAGGGACCACCTGGTTAACTAAAGAATGAGATTATTTTCTTGATAAAGTAAAAACATTTGAGGAGAAATATGAATCAAACTATAAATAGTAACTCCACATTTCTAATAAAGGATTAATTATGAAAAATAAGAAGTGTACATTTAAAATAGAAAAAGTGACTATTACAGATGTTGAATGTCTACTAGGTAAATGTAATGATAACCACCAGGAGTGGATAATTTCATTTGATAATGTTCAAAAGAAAGTTGGAGAAGTAAAGAAGAGGAGGAGGAGGACGACATTTCCAGAATGAGATTTGGTTACACGGGGCTAAATATTAAATAACACATTATTAGTTAGGAAAGAACACGCAGCAACAGGTACATGTGAGTGTCGTGGTCACTTTGAAACAGTGGAGCATATTTTCTGCAATGTCTCAAATACCATCAAGAACGTGTATTGGGCTACTGAAGGAAGCACTGACCAGAAAGCACCCTGTGTGGATGTAGCAGCATACAGGGCAGTGTTTAGGCTTTTACAAAAGGACAGGAATTATATTAAGAATTTGGATTAACGCCGAGCTGACCCACTCCATTTCAGAAGGTGGCGGTAAATGCTCCTGAAAGCTGTTTTCCCATCCGCTATGAAACTAAAGAAGAAGAAGAAACAATCACGATCATATCTGAGACGAGAGAGAGCCAGAGAGGAGCCAACAGGAGGTGAGAAACACTGCTCATGTTGATCTTAATACTCGTTATAGTTAAGAAATATATTCATGTTTTTGTTTTTTCAGACAGGCCTCTGTCTCCCTCGTGTGTGATGCTAATTAGCATATGAGCTAATGTTGTTGTTTAGCTAATGTCACTTAAAGTCCCCTCGCTGCAAGCTGTCCCGTGTATTTATGATTTTAAAATGTTGGTAGGGACAACTGATATTTGTGTAGAATGCCAACCTCTCTGACTGCACGGGAACAAGTTAAACTATTCTGTTAAGAGCTAGCTCTAAGCTGCTACATGAGCTAACTAGCTGCTGCATGTGCAGGAGTTAACATGCTTGGAGGTGTTGCAGCGAGTTTGTAACTAAATGCATGATTTAAGATCAATATTAAAATGTTATCTCCTTCTCTGGTTGCAGGCCTCAGGACAGGATCTCTGCAGAATGCATCTGGACATTAAATGGTGAGGAAACAGAAATGGCTTCATTTTGATCAGAGGTGGAAAGTTACCAAGATCTGAGTACTTTTACTTTTACTCAGTACTAGATCGGAGTACTTCTACTTAACTCAGTACTAGATCAGAGTACTTCTACTTTAACTCAGTACTAGATCAGAGTACTTCTACTTTTACTCAGTACAAGATCATAGTACTTCTACTTTTACTCAGTACTAGATCATAGTACTTCTACTTTAAACTCCGTACTAGATCAGAGTACTTCTACTTCTACTCAGTACTAGATCAAAGTACTTCTCCACCTCTGCTCTGATTGCTAAACTGGTGATGTTTCATTATATAAGAGTAGTGGACAGAAGTGATTTCTGAAACTTAATGGCTGAAGTTTAACTGATAGCATGCTAATGTTAGCAGCGTGCTAATGTTAGCAGCGTGCTAATGTTAGCAGCATGCTAATGTTAGCAGTGTGCTATTTCACTGATTCCTAAAGTGAAGCAGTTTCTCCAGATGTGTTTTTAATCGGAGTTCTTGATGTTTGTTCAGGTGGAAGAAGAAGAAGAAGTCTCTGAGCTGGGAACCTCCTCAGATCCTCTGCTGTGAGTTACTCTATCTGCTCAATGAAGAAACTACAGATTTTAAGTGGAAGTTTGTGATGATTTAGTATAAGAGTAGTGGACAGATGTGATATCTGAGAAACCATACGCTGACGCTTCCATTTAGAGCTACACGGTGTCTTTGTCTCGTGTTGTGGAGCTAACGAGGGTTTGTGTCCACAGGCCTCAGAGACACGGAGCGACACGTGGAGCTGAACAGACTGCCCGACGCAGACTCGCCACCGGCCCGTTATACAGACCGGCCTCTTGGACTCGGACCAGAGAGGCGGCTTGCAGGACACCTCTCTGGACCTCTGACGTTGTGAAGCTGAAAACGAGGTGAGCCTCAGAGTTTCTCGAGGTCTTCCTCTCTCTCGTCTGTGATGACAGCATTTGCTACTCTCGACTACCTGGATGACGATACCTCCAACCCACCAGTTGATCTCTCTGAGGCTCACAGCGAGAAGAAAGCACTCTGAATGTTAGAGATGGAGCTCATTTTACTCTGTTCCTGCAGGAGATGACCTCCAGCTGACCTCTGACCTCCAGCTGACCTCCAGATCAGGTGATGCATCCATCATGTCTCAGCACCCTTTAAAGGAATCTAAATGATGATCTTGTAACAAAACATTGGGAACAGGCCATTTGGCCTTCCCGTTCACATTTTTTTTTAAGGGCACAAAGGCCACATGACGGGGCACAAAGGCCACATGACAGGGCACAAAGGCCACATGACAGGGCACAAAGGCCACATGACAGGGCACAAAGGCCACATGACAGGGCACAAAGGCCACATGACAGGGCACAAAGGCCACATGACAGGACACAAAGGCTGTTTGGTTAAATTACGCTGGTCAATCAACATGACTGAAAAGTGTAGCACTAACGTCAACACCAGTCGTTTTACAAACGGCTGGATAGCAATAGTGTTTCTTAAACGTATTCGTTAAGTTCAGCCATAAACCACATGAGTCAGTCAGGGGTAGACAGTAAGGGTAAGATTGTATTGTCACTGGCCCCACCATGTAGCCTCTGCCCGGAGCATTCGTCCACCAAAAACAAATCGACTAATAATGAAGAAAATGAACACATTTGTTGCAATAGTAATTTATGCACCAACTACATTACTACTTGTACTACAACATTTTAATCATCAGTTCTTCCTCATTTTCCTCAATTGTTCATATTTGGTTTATTAAAATAATGATATTGTGGTCATTGTTAAAAAATGTCAGCTATTATTATTTGTATAATGCACTTTCTGCCTTCCTGTCATTAGGAGTTAGACATGTGATGGCCATGTAATAGATTAGATTAGAACCTTCATTATCCTAAACTGCTGGGACATTTCGCCAATACCTTTATATCGTCTCCTCTTCACTTACTTGTCAGCATAGGTCGGCATTGATGTACAGAGCCGACAGAAGACCTTGTTTATACTGGCATCATATAGAGAGGTGCAGTGACGCGTCCTGAAACCAGGAAGTAGCTGCTGGTTCCCTCCACAGAAAGCTGGGATTTCTCCACAGGGTTTTGGGAAAATAGCTGGAAATAAGGTCTGTGGAAAACAAACCTGTTTGATAAATGCACGTTTGTTCAGCGGATAATCTCCACATGTCTACCCTACTTTTATAATTTTCGAATCATAATCTAATCGATAGATTAGAAAGGGTTTTAGGACGCGGCACTGCAGCCAACCTCCCTGTCACTCCTTTAACTCCTCCGGTGACTTTCTTTTATTAGAAGATTGTTTTTTTGCACGGCGCTTGGCCGGTTACCGCTCGTATTAAAAACATTTTGGGAATGGTTAGGTGGCGCGATAGTCTGTAGTGAAGAAGGAGCGCCCTCCCGCTCACGGGAGCCTGCTCGCGCTGCGCTCCGCAGCAAACGGCTGTTTGCTTTTCCCCCAACAACGACAACGACTCACGAAACGCTATGTTGTAGCGTTGATAAACGAAACAATTTAACTAAATTGCTAGTCAAAATACCACAGGACATTTTTTTTTACTTTTGACAGGGGCACAAAGGCCACTTTGGCCGTGAATTGCATTTTTTTTTTTTACAGGGCATGGCCGTCGTTGCCGTCGTGAAATTCCCACCCTGATTGGGAATCTCTCTGAGTCAAGTGAAAGAAGACTTGTATCTGATGCGTGCAGATGAACAGACGCTCTTTTATTGAAACATGCCTTTTCTAAAGTGAGTCCTCTCTCTTGCAGCTGGTCCTCAAGGACCTCCTCTCCTCAGACCCCTCTCTCTCCCCAGGACCCGCCTCTCCTCAAGGACCCTCCTCGCCCAGGACCCTCCTCTCCCCAGGACCCTCCTCTCCCCAGGACCCTCCTCTTTCAGGACCCTCCTCTCCCAGGACCTCCTCTCTCCCAGGACCCTCCTCTCCCTCCCAGGACCCTCCTCTACCCAGGACCCTCCTCTCTCCCAGGACCCTCCTCTCCCCCAGGACCCTCCTCTCCTCAGGACCCTCTCTCCCAGGACCCTGGACCTCGTGGAAGGGTGAGTGAGACATTCTGGCTTGCGCAGCATTAACGAAGAGCTCTGACACCGTTCTGCGAGCCTAGTTTCAACAGGATTCACCGTGAAGACCAAGAGCATTTGTCTTTCGCTCCTAGCTGAGTGTCGGCCTCTCTGCTCATCAAGACCTCTTAGTTTCTAGATCTTCTTCTAATACAAGTCTCACTTTCCAGGAGCAGGAAGTGATGGTGGTGATGCAGGAAGGACTGGGAGGACAAAAGGACAAGAAGGAAGGTGAGTTGGAGACTGGAATAAAGCTGTAACGTCCGACACCGTGATGAGAGCATAGTTCAGCAGATTAACCGTGAAGAACAAGAGCATTTGTCTTTCGCTCCTAGCTGAGTGTCGGCTGCAGTTCTGCTGAGGCCTCAGGTGTTCCTCTCTCTGTGATAATGAGACTCCTCTCTGTTTAATTCAGACATGAAGACCCCTGCTGTCCAGGACTCCCACCTGCAGGCCGCCCGTGTTCCTGGTGAGCATCACAGCTTAGCATTTAGCCGCTAACATGACTCGGATGTAATGAACGTGAATCAGGTCTCTGATCCCGTTGAGGAACATTAGTATTTAATCTGATCTGAGTTAGCTCCAGGGAAACTAACGGGCTTTTTGTTCTGGGTTAATTTACACAACGCTTCTGTGCTTTCAGATCCAATCAGCTGTGAGGCTGGATCAGCTGTGAGTCTGGATCAGCTGTTCAGAGGGACTTCAGGTGAGAATCTGATCCTCCTGAGACTTTAGGAAGACCGAGGGTTCAGTGATGTTTACAAATGTCTGACCTGAACTACAATGTGGAACAATCTGTGACTGAGAACCCAGAGGAGAGAACCAATCACTTTGAATTGTAATGGAGTAACCCAGTCAACCTGTGGCTGACTGATGAGACGTGATGTCCTTCTCCTCAGGAAACAGCCCGTCAGACTGAACACGGGACACTGGAGGACATGCAGGTGGGTCTCACCAGGAGTGTGTTATCAGAGTGTGTGTGTGGCGTTAATGAAACACTACCTGTGATGAAAGATTCTGCCAAATGATCTCTCGTGATTATACCCCTACCGTTCCATTATGTTCTGAGGCCGTGTGCGCTCCAACGCCTCAGCGCAGTCTCTGCCTTCAGTTCTAATGAGAGTTTGTGTTTCTGTCCAAAGAAGCCCCTCCAGGATCTGCTCTGGGATCAGCCTCTCTCCAGGTGAAGCCCCGCCCCTCCAGGATCTGCTCTGGGATCAGCCTCTCCAGGTGAAGCCCCGCCCCTCCAGGATCTGCTCTGGGATCAGCCTCTCCAGGTGAAGCCCCGCCCCTCCAGGATCTGCTCTGGGATCAGCCTCTCCAGGTGAAGCCCCTCCCCTTCTGGACCAGGATCTGCTCTGGGATCAGCCTCTCCAGGTGAAGCCCCGCCCCTCCAGGATCTGCTCTGGGATCAGCCTCTCCAGGTGAAGCCCCGCCCCTCCAGGATCTGCTCTGGGATCAGCCTCTCCAGGTGAAGCCCTCTCTGATACCTGCACGTCTCTGAAAGCTGTAGCTGATGATCTGTTGAAACATTGGGAATCTCTCTGAGTCAGAGTGAAAGAGAACTGTTTTCTGATGCAGAGCAGACTCTCTGATCTGTGCTCTGGAGGAAGGCTGCTTCTAACGGCTCTCTTCTCTTCTCAGGTGCTGAGCTTCAGAGACATGGAGGCTGTGTTGGTGGAAATAAAGAGTGAACTGAATCCTGTGCCTGGTGTCTTTCATGAACATGTGTAGAGACTCTGTGCCCAAAACATGCAGGATGTGCTCTGATTGGGTAACGAGGTATACTTCTCATTCCATCATCCTACAGCAGGGATGGGCAAATGGCGGCCCCCACCTCCTCTTTTTGCGGCCCTCAGATTAATTTATAAACAACGTAATTAATAAAAATAAATTCAATTTTTTTTTTAAATATATTTTTAATTTGTTTTACTTGTAGTTCTGATACCGTCCACTAGACTCCTAGTTACGTCGCGAGCTGCGTACATGATTTCAAATACCGCAAAATAATCTGTGACGCAGTATTGTGTTTGTTTCCCGGGGAAACCCTCACAAGAAACACCGGCTGTTGTTATTCCTGCTGTGACGTTAAGTTGCCGCTTGTAATTATGCCTTTACAATCTTAAAAGTTGTATTTATCATCTGAATTTGGCGAAACAAGTTTAATATTCTTAAAACCAAGACTTTGTTTATTTGAAATCAGATGAAAACAAACTGTCCCGGACCCTTCCGTGTTCTCTATGATTACTACGCTTTTCATTCATAATGTCAGCGGAGGGAGGGGGAGCGGCGCTGAGGAACAGCAGAGTGCGGGCTGACGGGCGTCTGTGGGGACACTCCCCCTATTGTGGAGTAAGGGGAATGCAGAGACGGGCTACAAGTGTTTTAGGTTCAAGTTAGACAACTATTGTCTGGGTTAGTGTTCATGACTTCATGTGTATGTCATCTAATGGTTATCTCAATACACACACATTTTACGTGCTTTCCAATAGTTTAAAATAGTTTTATTCCACTGTTTAATAACCCGTTCAACACAAACATGCCACTTGTAAAAATGAAATAACATTTCTGTGAACTGATATTTGTTTAGTGAGCTTATTAGAGGATGTTCCCTTTGATTGTAAAATGTCAATGAAGATCAGACTTAGTATATTTGTTAATAATTACATACAACACATGGAATTTGTGTGTGTTCCAAGTGAATCTGCGGCCCCCTGGTGGCCAGTACATCAATGATGTGGCCCCCACCACCATCAAAGTTACCCATCCCTGGGCTAGATGATGGTTATAAAATAAACCAATATATAGCTCCAACACAGACTTTAGAGGTGTTATAAACATATTAAATATCTACGCTATCTTGAGATTTCTATATTCCTTGTTCTACTTTTATTTGTAATGTGCACTACTTGCTGCTGCAACAACGAAAACATTTCCCAATTTAGGATCAATGAAGTATGAATATTGTACTTAAAAAACGGGACGAGCTTTAAGACATGGTTATTGTTTACTCCGTGTGCCTGTGTTCCTAAAACTGTTTGTTTATATATGTTTCATGATTCAAAAAATAAATACTTTGCGTTTTTGTTGAGCGAATGTTACCGGAAGTGACGTTCCATCGAGTACCGGAAAA